>JAOWBN010176730.1:0-17726 GCA_028565015.1 Pinguicula moranensis
TAGTGATTCTACAAGAGGTAAACAAATTCCTTCTCCCTTGTACCATCAAGTTGTGTAAATTAGCAAAGATCCTTGGTGAAAAGATCTCATAATTTTTTGTTATGTATGCTTAACACACACTTATGTTTACGCTTCTGCATGAATTTTTGCATCATGACACGTAGTATAGCTTTCGGAGATCTTGCAAGAACAAACTTCTGCTGAGCCTTAATCCATGAGAACATGCCATCAACCAAACTGGATCCTACATGCTTTCTACTATTTTTTATTGGTACTTAATGTGTGGTTTTTAAGCCACTCCTCCTCGTCTTGCAGTCCTAACTCCCTAACCAGGTAGTTAACACATTCACTCTATAATCAGAGCCACATTAAGATCAATGAAACCTCATTAAGTGTGTGATTCTAATAGTTCTAACCGAATCCCTTTCCTCTACACATGATTTTTAGTTGCTCCTTAAAAGAAATTGACTAACTGCCTTCTTGGATTGAAGAAGGTGCTCTCACTTAAGGCTTAAATGAACTAACCATACATCTAAGTCCCTACTAGCTGTTGGTTCGGTTTTTATCCGTTTAGATGGCCAATCTAAAACATCAAAAATAAAAACATGCACAAGTGTATCTACAAACTGAAAATCAATGCCATCGTCTTGTTTTTCTGAACTTACACCTCAACAATTTGTTTAGGTAGTCTCAGGACATGTAGATCAGCAGAAGAATGATAGATCTAGCAGAGCATAGATGATAGAACAGCAAGAATCCAGCAGAATGCATCATGGAAACCACTCTACTACACCTTGCTGCAATCTTTCAGAAAAAATATCTATTGCTTCTGTTTTTGAATGAAAGTACAATTTTTTTTTCTGTCCCTAACTCGACCTGCTTCTACCCTTATCACCCCTTTATTTTATACACAGCAAGCTACTCAAAAACAGATAAGATAAGATGGTAACAAATCCCTTGAAAGTAGGGATGCACTGGGAGCTGTTTGCTAGCTATTTTTTACCGAATCTTCCTCTTGATTTCTCTTGAACGTGGCAAGTACGCCTCCATCTGTAATTTGTATAGCAACACGTGCAAGGAAACACTTAAATACATAGACAGGAAATCGTGATTTCCAGCAAAACAACAAAACTATCAAAACAGAATTTTGACAGCTCTGCAGGCTGGTTGAGTTAATCACTTCCCAATTTTTTTTCTGATGTCTGATGAAATTAATGTATTAGAGCTTTAGTGTGTACCCGAGTTGCATGTGAACATTCCCCTTCAGGTGGATCATGCTAAATCACTTTGATTCACTTCCGGTAGTTCCTAGAAAGTGCTTCAAGCTCAGCCTAATTCTGCTGCTACATTTCCTGGTTTTTCTGCAAACTAATTTTCTGCTTTGTTGTTTGCAGCTTCTGGTTGTGATCAACTTGGTTCAAATCATCCATCCCTGAGTAATAATGGCCCTGAGTTTGTGTTTTTGATCATTAGATTCAGCCAGAGCAAGAGATGCCTTGAACTTTGAAACATGAGCACTTGATATCCATCCTCTTTCTTCTTCTTGTTGTTGCATTTGTTCTTGTTCTTCTTGAAGCTTGTAGATCGACAGTGGCAACCTTTATTAGAGGGTAATGTAGCCTTGTTAGCTGAATTCTCCAGTCCTAAGGGTGCAATGATCTTAACTAAAACATTACATAATGAAGGAATAAATGCAAGAACTCATGCATCATTAGCATGATTTACAAATGCTCTATCAGGAAGGAAAGTCAGGATAAAGGAGCAGAAAACATGCAACAATATAGTTATTCACTTATAATGCTAGAGGACTAGGAGGGAAGGGAATACGAAAAGGAATAACGAAGCTAGTAAAGATACACAAGGTGTATTTCCTGAGTATACAAGAAACAAAAATGAAAATAGTACCCAAAAGAGTATGTGCTTCCACGTGGATGGATAACAATTTTTATTGGGTTTAAAAAGGTTCACAAGGCCTATCTTGAGGGCTATTGTGTATATCGAACGCAGCTAAATTTAAGAGGCAAAGTGTGATAGATGAGCAAGGCACTCCAGGAGTATCAGGATACTGGGAGGGGGAAGATGTCCTTTCACATATCATAAACATCTATGGTCCTGTAGAACTATCAGCAAAAAAAAGATAATGCGACATTTTGCTACAGCTTCACAGTGGCAAAGAAAAGGAGAAATAGTGTGTAATGGGTGACTTCAACATAGCACTAGACAGAACAAAACGTAAAGGTACAACAATGAGCCCTAATGAAAGAGAAATTACTCTCTTCAGAGACTTTCAGGAAGCAATGCAACTACAATATATGACAATGATAAAACGTACACTTGGTATCCATGAGTTGGCTGTACTAAATTTTTGGTGAATGGAATTTTGATGGGACATAAAAATTTGGTGCAATCTGGACTAAATAAAGAGAATTCAGATCACTGCCCAGTTAAGCTGGGTACCCAGGTTAAGCACTGGGCCAGGAAGCTACTCAAAGTGTGGGAGAACTGGTTGAGTTTGACAAACTACAATCAATTAGGGCTCTGGCTCTGTTGGATACAGAATTAAGGAAAAGATAAAGAAACTGAAAATAGAAATTAGGAACTGAGGAAAAACAATGGTTTGAGACGAGGACACATAGATGCAAGAACTGATATAGACTGCTGGAACTGATGGATACCAACAGTATGTTGGAAGCAACTGGCATCCCTGATACTTATGAGGAAGTCGTTGTAGTCACTCCTAGTAAGGCCACCTTGAATGTTGAAACAGCTAGAACCGAGTTCCCACAAACACCTAATGATTTTTTGAAGAGAAATATTGGTTAGAATATCACCAGCATTACATCTGGTGCAACAGTTACTACCATGGCCTACTACTATTGAAATAGTAGATAAAGGACTGTGCATGTGCCTTAGTTGGAAGAATTTCCTCCATTGGAACTAGCCTCCAGCAATACGGTCATCTATAGGAGCACACCACTTAAAAATTAGTAAGAGTCAGACCTCAGAATTGCAGACCAAAAACTAGGAGTCAGACCAGGAAGGACTCTGATCCAACGAGAGCATGAAATCTTGCTACCTCAGATGAATGGCATGGTCAGATTGTAGCACAGTCTTTAATAAGACCACCTCTACCTAATCCACCCTCACCAGATTTTCACCATATGAGAAATACTGAAGCAAACTCTATTATGTCCATAGAATTTCAACTTGGTATAGAGTATGGTAACTCTCAAGAGGAATTTCGAAGTATCATGGAGAATATGAACAAAACGAATCAAGTTGATGCAAATGTTAGTGCTCATATGGTACCAAACCACCCCTATGGGGAAGAACTCTCTATGCACGTATAAAGTTACGCTCCTATAATGTGAGAGGACTGGGGACTCAAGGAAGAAAAAGCAAGTCAAACGGCTAGTACTCAGGGAGAAGGTGGATTTTATTAGTCTGCAAGAAACTAAGTGGGGGACTATAGATCGAACACTTTGTACATATCTTTGGTATGACACTGAATATGATTGGTGTTGCAAGGGCGTTGTGGGCCAGTCTGGAGGCTTACTATGTCTGTAGGACAGGAAACAAATTGCAAAGACTACCATATTTGATGGTGAAGTCTACTTAGGAATATTAAGTCACTGGTTTGAGGAGGATATACTATCTCATATGGTTAATGTATATGGATCACAGAATCAAGCTATGAAACAATCTCAGTGGCAGTCTCTTACAACCATCATTCTACCTAAGTTAAATGAGAAATGGTGTGTTATGGGAGACTTTAATGCAGTATTAGACCTGAAAGAAAGGAAAAGATAAGCTATACACAACTATACTCTGGAGGTAGAAGCTTTCAGAACGTTTATCCAGAGTGTGGGGCTTCAGGATCTGCAAATTGAATTAGGGTTTACGGTTATAGGAAATACACCTATCCAGACTTGAATATCCTCTAAGTCTTTGCTTATAGGAAATTTAAAGCAATCTCATCGACCTATGCATTATAGTATACAGGCCAAGCTGGGTCTTTAGCAAGGTGAAGACATTTGTAGTCTTTTCAGATGGCAACCTACATAGCTGAGAGTCAATGGATCAATTTTGCTCACCTCTAATCCATGTTACCCACAAGCACGATTCCTGATCTATGTATCTAGCACTTGTTGTTTATGATGGTTTTCTAGACCCTAGTCTTTCAGACTGAGACATCAGACTATTTTTCACTTTTTAGTCTTTTCTCCCGTTTCTCTTTTATCTGTTCTTACCCCCTGGTAAGAAATTGTAAATACTTCTGTTATTCAATTAATTTTTGGCTTATAAAAAAAGGTGGATTTTGAAAAGACGTTTGATACTTTAAATTGGAACTACTTGCAGGACATCATGATCAATATGAATTTCCCAATATGCTGGACTTGGTGGCTAAAAGGTCTGCTGGAATCATCTTTCACCTTTGTCCTAATAAATGGAAGCCCAACAAAGGAATTTTATCCTACATGTGTCATTAGTTAGACAAGGGGATTTCCCTTTTCTATTTTTCATTGCAGCTGAGGGCCTTTCAGCAATGATCAATAGAGCTACAAAACTAAATTTAATCCAGGGGTTGTATATTGGGAAAAGGAATGTGGTTATCTAATCTTCAGTTTGCTTATGATACTATCATCTTTGTCCAATCAAACAATCCAATCCTTCAAGGTTATTGTACAGAACTTTCAATTGGTGTTTGGTTTAAAGATCAACTTTTACAAAAGTAAGCTAATTGGAATCAATGTTCAACTAACACTTTTGGATGATATGGCAACCTATCTAAATTGCCAAACAGCAACTATCCCCTTCAAGTACTTGGGTCTCCTAATTGGAGCACACTCGGCTAGACTGCAAACTTGGAAACTCGTGCTGTAAACATTTAACAGCACCTTATCCTCATGGAAACATAAGCTTCTATCCTCTGCTGGTAAATTGACTATGATTAATTATGTATTTGCTACCCTGCCTTCTAATTATTTTTCATGTTTCAAAGCCCTCAAATCAGTCATCCAAATATTGACAGTTGCACGAAGAAAACCCTTTTGGGGTAGTACAATTGAGAAGAGAAAAATGAGCCCGACATCCTGGAAAAAAAATCAGTACACCAGTGGTTAAGGGGGTACTAGGTGCTCATTGTATTGCACCATTTAATGATGCTATGCTGGGAAAATGGGGGATGTAGATACTTAATAGTGAAACCTCACTTGCTACTACCATCTTGAGATCTAAATATGGCATTCAAAACCAACTATCTATTGCAAGCATGCGAGAACTTTCTAAACTCAATGCCGTGGGAAACAGATTGGAGGAGAGGTAGAGAGGAAGATCTAATGCATAAGGGAGGTGGCTGCAATTATAGAATACACTGAGTAATAGTTGGTTTATACAAAACCTCTCCTAGAGGGTAGGTAATGGTGAGTGTATTAAACTATGGACAAATAGATAGCACAGCAACATCACGTTGGCACTCAGGTTTCCTAGGTTATTTAGGAATGAGCAGCAAAAGGATATGAGCATTGCTGATGTTGGTTGGTGGGATAGTGGATCTTGGACATGGCAGTGGAGGTGGAGGAGGGAACTCTTGGCTTCTGAACAACCTAAGCTGGCTAATTTACTGTCTTATGCAAGGAACCATTCCTCAACTGCACATGAGAGATAGGTACATATATAATGCTAACTCGAAAGGAAAGTACACGGTCAAGGATGCCTATGGAGCTCTCTGTTATGGTGCTGCCATCTCCTAAACAATTACCACACTTGAAGGATTGGCAGACTAAGGCAAAGTGAGGTGGAAGGAAGAAGAAACAGGTTGCTGCTGTTATTGGAGAGAAGGAAAGTGGCTGAAGTCGGAGGAAGAATCATGTGTTTATATTTAAACATTTTTATTAGTTATGTAATCGTTATTATGCGTTATTAAGACTTTTAATCGCGTTTGGACTATCGACGACATTAGGTCGAGTATATGTAAACGGTTGGGGCAGATTTTGTTGGTTTTGATTTAAGTACGATCAAATTCTACATCTCTGTTATTCTTTCTACAACTTTATCTCCTACAACTCGTTCTCTTCGAGTCTTCTCCCTCTTGTTTGTGATTCTCGTATTAGATCTCAGTAACAATCCTTAAGGGATCGTTACAACTGGTATCAGAGTGAGGTTGAATCAAATCCAACCAACGTTTCCAAAGATTGCGAAGAAGAAAAATCACCGTCCTCGACTAATGGTTGATCCCATATCAATGGCTATACTGAGTGAAGCTAACGAAGAGATGACTAGGATCAAGAAGGAGGTACTGCTGGGCAAGAGACTGGAAGGTCTGTCGCCACCAGCTGATCCGGATACTGGACAAGATCTAGGAGGCAAACCGGAATCATTGAAAAAGGAGATGGGCGTACTGGAAGAAAGAATGAACAATATCTCTTTTGAAATGAAAGATAGCACCGACTGGCTGAAAGTGCAAGCCGCCAGATCTGAGCAGGCGATGATATTGTTCCAACAACGCATAGAGAAACAAGTAAGCTCAGTTGTGGAAATGTTTCATAGACAGAATGCAAGTAAGTCCATCCTTGGTGACCCCTGATAAGAACATAGGGACTTCTGGTGTTAACTTCTCTCAAACACCTATTAATCGTCAGACCCCCTTAAACGATAATCGCCGCATTGATATTGAGGATTATGATTATGAGGATATTGGCCGTGTGAGGAAGGCAAAAATGCCTTATACTAATTTCCCTAGGTTCACTGGATTGAATCCTAGGTCATGGATTGAGCACTCTGAGGCTTATTTTTCCATTTATAATGGCATATTTTAATATGAGAAGGTTGAGTTTGCAAGGATGCACTTTGAGGGTGATGCTGATGAGTGGTACATGAGTTTGAGAAGGTTGAGTTTGCAAGGATGCACTTTGAGGGTGATGCTGATGAGTGGTACATGAGTTTGAGAAGGCCTAAACCTAGGGAATGGGAAGTGTTCATAGCTGCTGCTTTGATAAGGTTCTACACTGAGATCCTGATAATTTATTGGAAGAGTTCATGTTCATGAAACAAGGTGCACAAGAATCACTCCAGGACCTACTTAGGATATTTGATCCATTTGTTACATCTGTCTCTATAGCATACCCGGAGTTTGGAGAGTTGTTTTACAAATAGAAGTTCATAGGGAGTTTGAAGTTTGAGCTCAGATCTGCAGTCCGAACTGATAGTCCACCTACCTTATTGCAGTCCATAGCATTAGCCAAAAGGCGGGAGAGATCGGTTAGCTACATAAAGGATAGGATAGTGGCAGGGGCACTCCATAAAATGTCCTTTAAGCCTGTTGTTAAGGCAAATCCTCCAGTGACTACTAAGGGTAAACCTTACCAACCTGCTGAAAAAAGGAAGTTCATTACCGATGCGGAAATAAAGAAAGATTTGAGAAGAAATTATGTTTCAAGTGTGGAGTCCCTTTTGTTCCAGGCCATAAATGTGCAACAAGGTTATTTTTGATGCAAGCTGACCTTGTGAACATGAGTTGAAGGCAGATTAGGACCATGATGACTCTTTCAGCCCTGAAGAAGAGCAAGTGATGGAAGCTGTTGATGAGGGTAATTTGTCTATCAATGCTATATACGGTAATAGCAATGTCAATACCTACCGTGTGCTGGGATCATACAAGGGTGAGCCAATACAGGTCCTGTTTGATGTGGGGAGTTCACATTGCTTCATAGATCAGAAATTTGCTGATAGGATGAAGTGCCAATTGGAGTACGCTTAACCCATGATGGTTGAGGGGCAGATGGAGTTAGGAGCCGTAGCTCAATGAAATGCAAGATTTTAGGTAGAGTATGTAGGGAATGGAGTTCTCTTGCTCACCTAGGACATTTCCATTGCACAGCTATGACTTGATACTTGGTGGTGACTGGCTTAAGAATTATGGTTCGGTGTTGTACAACTATGAGAACTTGATAATCACCATAGAAAAAGATGGTGAGCCTATTCAGATATAAGCATACAATGGCAAGCAAGAGTTAAAGTTGAGAATTGCTACAAAAATGTTGAAGATTATCAATAGTGGAGTGACCACTGTAGTTGGCAAGGTTTGTGCAGAAGGTGTGAGTGGTGATAGGGAGTTGATACATGGTCAATTCTGTAACATAGAGACCAAGGAGTGGTTAGTTACAACACTGCAGAAGGATGAACAAGGGAAGTTAAGAGTTGCTGACATGGTCACAAGCAGGATCAATAGTACTGAAGCTGAAGAGTTAAGCAAACTACTGTATCAGTTCATTGATATATTCAAGGAACCTACCAACCTACCTCCTAAAAGAGAAGTAGAGCACACTATTACCTTGGTGCCCGATGTTGTCCCCAAGAAGCAAGTTCCTTATAGAACACCCCACTACCAGAAGGACAAAATTGAGAGGATAGTTACTGAGTTGCTGGAATTAGGGTTGATACAAAGGATTCAAAGTCCATTTGCCTCACTTGTACTACTTGTGAAGAAGAAGGATGGTAGATGGAGAATGTGTGTAGACTACCGCTACTTGAATGGCCTTACAGTGAAGAGTAAATTTCCCATTCCTGTTATTGATGAGCTGATAGATGAAGTACAAGGTGCAGTATGGTTCAACAAGTTAGATCTAAGGGCTGGCTATTTCCAAATACTGATGGCTGATAGAGACAGATATCTCACCAACTTTGTGACACACCAAGGGCAATACGAGTTCTTAGTGATGCCCTTTGGACTGTGTAATGCTCCGGCCATCTTCAAAAGGTTGATGAATAAGATTTTTGAGTCCTTCACCTTTCATTAAAGATTATGGGGCTATCAGCAAACCACTGACAACCAAATTACTTGGCTATGACTATCCAGGCAGTACAAGAGAGGTGTGGACAACAAGGTTGCTGATGCATTATCACGATTTGGTCCAGAAATTAATACTGAGTGTTACAGCATATCTGAAAGCAGGGCTGATTGGATGGAGGAAGTGGCCAGTAGCTATGGTAGTGACTCTTACTTCACTAACATATTGCAAGCCAAGGCTGTAGATCCAGCACAGTACCCAAATTTTACTTTGCAGAAAGGTCTGTTGAGGAGGAATGGAAGGATTTGTATGGGGAGGGGAACGGGGATAAGGAGCAATATCATATTGATGCTTCATGATTCACCTGTAGGGGGGCACTCAGGGATCCAAGCAACACTTACTAGGATCAGACGTTACTTCTATTGGCCAGGATTTAGAACAACAGCTGAAGAATGGGTGAAGGACTTTGTAGTTTGTGTTGCGAGTAAGACTGATGCTTCAATACATGTTGGTCTTCTACAACCACTCAGTATTCCCTCTACAACCTGGATGAGTATCAGTATGGATTTCATTGAGGGCCTCCCAGAAGAAGTCGAGAGAGCTTTCCATTAGTTGCCACTGACTGGAGTATTCTTTAATTGGTTCAATATTAGTTGTATAGATTAGAAGTAACTTAGTTTATCTCTCCCAAAAAACTTATTCTACTCGCTTTCATTTTACATAAATAGGAAAATAGGATACCATGACAACAATTTAAAGTTCTACGGATTCTCGAGAGATTCAACCTTGGGAGTGAATTGATTAGTACTACGTGACTTGTGCACTTGCGAGTTTATTCTTTAATCGTTGAGGATAATGATCACTGACTCCTGAGATTAATTTGTCATTAAAAATATTGGAATTAGGATTAGACACTCATGAACCATTTAAGTTAACCCCAAAACAATGGCGATTAATTTGAACAACTATTCACTAGGCTAATTAGGAGTTGGATATGCGCATTCATTCTTCTTAATCTTTGTATTATATAGGATTGCACATAATGATGATCAATCAATTATAAACTGTTGGTGTTGTACCGTAAGGCGAATCACCTAGGGCCATTGTATCAACACTTTCATATAATGCATATTGATTCGTAGCACCCTTCATTATTTGTTCATTTACTTGCATAGTTATTGCATATCAAATAATGAAGCCCAATGATAACTTATAGTGGATCACAAAGAATTGTGATGATGAGATCACTTTAATAAAGTTATCAATACTAAATATCCACAATCATAGTGTTAGGGATACATGGCATCACAAATACAGATAGGTTAGCATGGTCTAATCCGCTTCCTTTTGAAGGGAGTAGTTGATCTCATCAACTATGGTATAGAGACATCTATGCTTGAACATGGATGCTTATAGTTGACAAATGCATTTGATTGACCCAACTAGAGCTTACTATAATGTCAATGGTTGTTAGTCTAAAGAATAGTAGGTGTAAGTGATCTTTAGACTTTAGATCACCATGAAATCTTGAGTATAGATGTCACTCTTTGATTCTATTAGGAATTACACCATTAATGGGTAACGATTGATAGTTTTTGTAGTGATATGAAGTACTGAAGGATTGTGATTGATCAATTAATGATTCATCACTCATAAATAATTAGGAGGAGATATATCTATAGCCACTTGTAAGAGATCTTGATGAAGCCTTTGATCAAATCACGAGTTTGATTAGAAAGGAGTTTCTAATCAATACTCAAGGATCATGATCTTCGTTACAAGAGATTTATAGCATATATCCAAAGTGGATGAAAAAATGACCTGTATATGCTAGATTGAGATATGATCATGACATATTGTTGGATGTTAATAATGGTCTATGGACATGAATTAGGGATAAAAGAATTAAAGGAGTTAATTCATTAACCATAATATGATTATGTTAATTCATGGTCCATTACCAAGCTATTGAGAACCTATAGGGTCACACACATTAACATAAAACTCTTGAGGGTCGAAATTGAATCAAGCGTTTTGGGTCCGAATTGAAGTATTTGATACTTCATGGATTCAAATGTAATTATTTTGTCAGAAACATAATTATCAAAACTTCATGTTATTTGGATTGGAATTGGAAGGAACTAACTCATGGATATGACTTAGTTGAAATTGACCACAATTTCATATATGAGATTTGTGAAGTTAGTGGCCATTTTATTTCAATTGAAATACATGCATATGATGTATATCCTATGAGATTATATGCATTGAGGTGTTCATATACAAAGAGTTGTATATAAATGTTTAGTGGAAGAGTTCTACAAAACCATGGAACAAAATCATGTATACATGTATGGCTAGGATCAAAAGTTGATTCACAAACATGGACATGTGTTTGCATCTCAAGGCCATGTCTAACTCTATAAATACCTTGATACTTTCATATGTGTAGAATTTTATGCATTTGTGTGAGAAGAAAAGAAAAGTTCACTCTTTCCAATCTCTTTGTACCCGAGAGTTCCTTGAGAAATGGGGTGAAACTTTTGTGAAATTTTCTTCTCATCTTCTTGGACCACAAGTCGGATTTTGCATTCAATACACACACACACACACATATTGTCATACAAAGAGTTGTATAAGCCTCCAAGAGTAGTGGTGGTGTGGATTTCCATACAGGGTGGTCATTTGACCATATCCAATGAGACTTTGTGAAAGCTTCAAGAGAAGGTATAGATTTCTCATAACTCTTTTTAAAGCTATGTAAATCACTATGGATCCTTGGCTTGGAACTCTCATAATTTTGATTATGCACAAACTTGTCTTATGCTTCTGCTCACTTTGATATGTTATGACACGTAGTGGAGGCTTGAGCTCCTACATAAACAACTCAAGACAAATAAATTCATGACCAATAAATATGAGACAATATCAAAACATCATAAAATCACAATAACCATTAACACATCGTATGATAAATGTTTACTATAATCCTATACACTAGATTTAGCCACTCATTTTACTAACAAAGCAATACACAAGTCTAACAAAATCGATGAGTAACAACAACAAATCTAGAGCATCTTCCCATTGAGATGAAGCAAGTACCAACAACATGATGAAGAGGTTGATCCCCAACTCCAAAACCTTCCTCTTCACTTCTTCAAAGAGAACTCCTTTCTCTTCCAAATGGTCGTCATCGATTGAGGGTTTCTTGAGAGAATTTAATGCCTCCAAATTTGTCTATGATTGTCCAAGAGCCCTAGAAATGAATTGGGATATCCCTTATATACTTGCTACAAAGTTGAGGGCAAAAAAGAAACATGAAAAAAAATGATATCGCATTTTTCTCATTGGTGAAATTTGTGTAAGGATTCAGGGTGACTTTAACTCTATGTTCAAGAATTATCCTTTCAGATTTTGTGCGGTATAGGTACACAGAGGTACTTCTAGAGGACTCGTACAACATTGCGACTTACACGGACATTGAGACTTCACAACCCGTACAACACATGAGATAATGATTACATCACTCTCAGTCTCCGGAAGCTTTAAGACACGTAGGGAGAGTTGTGTACCAACCCATTTTCGTGCTCAAAAAGTCATAGGTGAGTTGTGTACTATCCATAGGATGATAAGTTGACAACAACAATCCTTGGCAAGCAATAAAATAATAGGCACGACAACTTGCTTGATAAGTTGACAGTAAAGACATATGCTGCTTGTTATCTAAACGTCATAGGTGAGCTGTGTACCATTCATAGGACGATAAGTTAACAGCTACGATCCTTAGCAAGCAATAAAATAATAGATACAGGCGACTTGCTTAGCAAGAGAGGATAGAGATCACTGATGTATATTTATTATATCTCGTGTGGTTGGTTGTAGTTGCAAGAGCGGTCTGTGCTCTTTGGTCGAACTTTTATTTCTATAAATATTTTATTTCAATGAATTTTCGGCTTAACTAAAAAAACTCTTGTATCAAACATCTGCTTGCCAATCTAATGAAAAGGTAAAATGAAAGCATATAAAGATTAGTTGGTTTGAGTTCAATGGTCTAAGTTGACACTAACAACTAATTGACAAGGCAAGCAAATCACTTGTGAATAGAAACAAATCAAGGAAAAAGTAAGTACGGGTGATTTAGTTTGATGCACGTTATTCCCAGTTTCTCGCAAACACTCCTATGAGGGGTTCATTTGATGAATGAGAATCCCTCAACTTATGATCATGGGCATAAGATTTTGGACTTAAGAAGCTATCCAGCCGTTAGTAACTTAGATACCTAGTTACTTATATTATCAATGTTTTACAATGAAGGTGATCAATCTACAAATGAGAATAATATGTAATAGAATTTAAGCACAATAGCTAGGGGACTAATCCCAAGTTTCATTCAATAAAAGAAAACACTAAATTAATCTATAATGTTTGCAAAATAAGTTGAAGTTGTGCCCTAAGGCCAATCACATAGGGTTATTGTATCAACACATTCATATAATGCATATTGATTAGTAACGAACTTCATTATTTGTTCTATTTATTGCATAGTTATTACATATCAAATAATGAAGCACAAGTGTTGATAACTTATAGTGGATTACAAAGAGTTGTGATGATGAGGCAACTATAATAAAGTCATCAATACTAAATATCCCGAACTATAATATTGGTGAGATAGGGCATCACTAATGCACATACAATAGCATGCTCTAGGTCGTTTCTTTAGGAATGGAGTAGTTGATCTCATCAACTATAGGCTCCAAGGTTCATTTCTCCTACTAGACTAGATACATGCATTCATTGAATGCAATATTTGACCAAGCTTTTGGAATGGCTTGTTTTGGCCAATCTCCTCTTTGACTTGTCTTGGACCTAGACAATTCCAAGCCCTTAAAACTCCTTGTAAAGCTCATAGCATAAAATTCATTGAATTTTGGGTTGGGTTCCTTGAGGAAAATCAAAGATATAAGTTTCGAGAAGTTGATAAGTCTGGTTTATACCAACTTATAGCTACCCTTTATGCTTGAATCTCACCACTCTTTGATCAATAAAAGTGCATTTTCATATTCATTTCTCGTTTCTTGCAAGGATCTAATGAATATATCACACGAGTGCAGAAAAAAAAGAGAAATGGCCACTATCGTAAGGCTTCAACCCCACATTTATCCAGGTCGCAACCCTAGTTGCAACACCACCTGATCGTTTTGGTGGGAAGGTGCACAAAACCCAACATGCATAGGAAGTATTGGATGGACAAATTACCCCTTGGGAGAAAATATGTGGCGATAACTTCTCTTGGACGCCAATGATTCGCAACAACTAAAAGGAAATAATCCATCCATTCATACACTTTTGGATATCTTATAGTAGAGTAATGAGGATGTAGAAGACCGTAGAGGAATAACGAGCTCTTACAAACTCAACATACTAGCCAAGGAAGTTTATGAACTATGGACTCTATCTTTATTATCCTTAGGGAAGATTGTGTTTCGACAATGAGCTAAACCCATATTTTAGGGCATAATGTACCCCATACACATATTTTGTGTTGGAATGGTTTTGAATGTTTAGTTATTAGATGAAATTGTTGTGTTGCTTGACTTTATTGCGCTTCATTACACACTAACGTTTGATTGATGACCATTTGTTAGTGCTTATGATTTGTTCGAAATTTGAGAGATGAAAACTTAGCTAGAAAATGGTAAAACCAACCTCAAGTATCTGAACACGAAATTCAGGACATTAGTGTTCATGGAAAAGATGTCACCACATGCGGGTTTCATGAACCCAAGCCTTTTGGAAGGCCACATGAAATTCAAGAGATGCGTGCGACCTTATTAAGAGAGGATCTTGTGAAGTAGCAATTCTTGATATGTTTAAGCATGAAATTCGAGAGATGAATGCCTACATGTCACAGGAGAAAAGCTACTATCAAGAGGGATTAATGTTTAAATGAAGAAATCCGGTGTACAACTAAGCGTTGAGTCTGATAACTGAACCAAGAATCTAATTATGTACAAATGGATGCAGAGGTGAAGTCATTACCTTAGAACTCTAGCCAAGAGAACTTGTCCTTTAATTTGTATCCATTAAACCATAAATACCAAAAAGAATTATCTAGTTTAAATTTCATTCATGTTTCTGCTTGTAATGTAGTGTTTAAACCAACTGCTATTCTTCCAAATTGCATGCAAACTAGTTAAAGTTGATGCTTATCTACTATAATCGTCATGGTTCGACACTCGACTTATTCACTTTATTACTTGTTCGAATTTGCGCACTTGCAAATAGCCTAACACCTCCAAGAGTTGTGGTCCTGTGGACTTCCACAAAAGGTGGTCATTTGAACACTTCAAAGGAAACTACCTTTGAAGAACTTTGTGAAAGATCAAGAAGAAGTAATATTTCTCATTGCTCTTACTTTTAGGCTATACAAACCAGCATGGATTCTTGATTAGGAACTTCATAAATTTTTATTATGGACAAACTTGTCTTATGCTTCCGCTCGCTTTGATATGTTAATGACACGTAGTGTAGGAGTTTAAACATTTTGTTTGCCTTCTAAGAATACATCCTTTGATAGACCATAGCATGTTGATTCTCATTGCACTTGATTTGGGATTTGAAGAGCATAGATAGTGCTAACAGCGAGCGAATCTATCCCCTCACTCATATTCTGAGCCTTTTTGAACATTTTCTAGTGAGTGAGTTTTGGGAGTACGTTTGGGACAGGAGTTCTCACTAAATTCTATTTCTATTGTGTTTGTTATTTATGGTCGAGACTAGGTCAATGGCAAAAACTATTTCCAATGATGGAAGCTAAAGCTCTTCGTCATCTATGGAGGACCTTCAACGATACAAGCTCTTCCTCATCTATGGGAGAAAGGTTGGGTCAAGTTGATGCCATGGCTTCAAAATAGCCAAATTGAATCGTGCAGTAACTTAGCTTGCACCTAGAAACCAGAGGCAAGCTGTTGGACACCTTAGGTAGCAAGCTGATGATGCAGATTTGCCCCAATACTGATGGCATGGCCTCCCTGGGGGCAAGTTTTTGTAAAAGACAAAGGAGAACTAAAGTCTCACAAAAGCTTAGTTTTAAAATGCAAAATGAAGTGTCTAATCTCACAACTCTACGGCCTTGGAATGGACATTCGTCCCCTTTTCACAACGTGTTTATGCTTAATCGACCCCTTTGGTTGACCTATTCTTAACTCACAATGAATTCCTTTTGAACGTGCATTGAACTTACTAGAACTCCATTTCTCGATCATCCATGGCTTCTATGACATGCCTTTGGTCTTTAATTGTTGTCATGCATGGGTCTATCAAAATGGACAAAAGTGTTGTCTTGCATGGGTCTATCAAAATGGATATAAGTGTTGTCTTGCATGGGCTGATCCATTTGGATCACGCGGATGAGTCCATCGTGTTGATTTCTAGGCCTAGTTAGGTTGTCCAATGTCATGGCCCATATATCTTAGATCATAAAAGCAAGGCCTTCCTTGAATCTTTTCATCCTAGCTTTTGTCATCGGCCCACCTGGGAATTCCAAATGGTCATTG
This sequence comes from Pinguicula moranensis, assembly GCA_028565015.1. NCBI lineage: Eukaryota > Viridiplantae > Streptophyta > Magnoliopsida > Lamiales > Lentibulariaceae > Pinguicula > Pinguicula moranensis. Next base: position 16,352 of record JAOWBN010176730.1, read on the forward strand.
GCCCCTAGGGATATTGCCTGCCTTGCTTTGCTCTTTTATGGTGCAACTCGGGTTGCATCATTACCCCCTCTTGAGAAAGGTTTGTCCTCAAATTGAAACCTATGTCAAAAGGAGATAAATCAGGAACATTGATATAAGTACTTACATTATACTCACCTAGCAAGTATAGCTTACAGGCGTAAGATCTCCAAAACTTATACTACGTGTCAGGATGAAAAATTTGTGCAAAAGCGTAAACATAGGTGTTAGGCATGCATAGAAAAAATTCAGAGATTTTTTGACTATGGATCTTTGTGAATTTGCACAACTTGATATTACAAGGGAGAAACAACTTTTATACATCTTGTAGAATCACTAATCCTTGTAAGTAAAGCTCCTTCCATTGAAGTGTCCAAATGTCCACCCTCTTGAATAGCCCACACCACCACTTCCCTTGAGGTTTATAGACCCTAAGTTTATAACTCATATGTGGATAAAGGAGTGCTAGCTCCAACCTTTAAGCCTTAGAAAAGAGAAGAAAACTCATCCAATATTTTGCCAAAAAAGTCCAAGTCCTTCTCATGTAGAGAATGTAACAAGGTTGTGGAACTTCTCAACAATTCTTTAAAGACTTTAAAGCTTGACCAACCTCATATTTTTGTGATAAGATTAAGGTATTTACATAGATGGTCATGACTCTAAGATGTAAACACATGTTGTAAATAATAGATAACATTTAAGCATAACTTTACATGTGTTTCAACAATTGACACTTCATACTTGTGTGTCATGTTGTTGTAGAATCATTCTCCATGAGGTTTATACATGTAAGGTCGTGGATAGCTTGTATCCATAACCCCATAATTTCATTCAAGTAAGTTTCAAAAACTTCAATTTGGCCCCAATACTTTACCTTAATCACACTTTGACCCCTCAAGAGAATGATGTTAACATGTGTGACCCTATAAGTTCTCAATAACTTGGTAATGGATCTATAATTAACATAATCAAATTATTGTTAATGAATTAAACAATTTTAATTCATTATTCTTTAATTCTACTCCATAGACCATGAGTGACCTCTAGCAAGATATCATGGCCCAAAAGCAATGAGAATAGTCATAGAAGGAGACTATCATTCCAAGAATTAATTATTGTGTTATTGATTTCCTTTCACCAAGAACATATTCCTAATATCGTATATTGAGGTTATTGATCACCCTCATTTATATATGTAAGATTTCTTTTACCAGAAGTCATGATCATTAAGTTTTAATTAGAAACTCTTTCTAATTAAACTTGTGCTTTGCAACGGCTAATATGACTTCTTACAAGTGGCCATAGGAATATCTTCTCCTAATATTTTAGGAGCGGTGAATCCTTTATTGATCACTCA
>JAOWBN010176741.1:0-17726 GCA_028565015.1 Pinguicula moranensis
CCGTCAACCGGAGGAAACCGAACCGGGCAAAACCGGATATTCAAGGTTAGGTTAAGGTTTGCATTTTTAAAAACCGGCAATCAGCAAAAAACCGGCGGTTCGGTAACCGCCAACCGAACCGCCCATGTCTAGGCCAACTCTTAGATTGTACCGGATTCGACACGGTTCAGGCACGGTTGATTCGTTGGGCTGACCCTCTGGTAGATGGATTTATTTTTTCAATTTTATAATTTTTTCTTTCATTTCGTATAATAAATATTATATTAAAAAAATATTTTTATAAATTTTATAACAATTCTAAATTTATCAATCTTTTACAAAATTACAAATTTTATAAATGCAAGTATAAATAAGTGACAAGTTTATATAAAAATTATAAATTTATAAGTTTATATAAATAGAATTTAAGTTTTATAGTTAGAATTTAGTATTCATATTTTTGTGTTTAGGTTTAATAATTTATATACATTTAATACTTTATAAATAATTTTATATAAAAATTATAATTTATATAAAAGTTATAGTTTATATAAAAATTATAGTTAATATAAAAATTGATATTGATATAAAAATTATAATTATATAAAAGTTATAGTTAATATAAAAGTTGTAAGTTTATATAAAAGGTATAAGTTGATATAAAAGTTATAGTTTATATAAAAGTGATAATTTTTTAAAAATTTAAAGGTTTATATAAAAGTTATAGGTTTATATAGAACTAATCGTTTGTATAAAAATAATTAAATTAATAATTTTTAAATTTAGGGTTAGGGTTAGGATTATGGGTTAGGGTTTAAGTTTATAAGGATATATAATATTTTAAAATTTATAAGTTTAGGGTTTATGATTTATACTTAGAGCTTATTATTTATATTTTTGGGTTTAAGGTTAATAATTATATATGTTTAATAATTTATGTACAAACTATGATTTATATAAATATATAAAATACATAAATTTATAAAAATTAGTTTATATAAAATTTATAATTTATATAAATTTTTTAGGGGTTAGAGTTTAGTATTTAAAAAAATAAAATAATATAATATGTTTGAGCTTAATTATAAATGTTACCATTTATAATTAAGTTGCCTACATATCATTTATGTTTTTATACATAAATGAATCAAAGCTTACGTAGTCCTCATCTAATACGGGGCTCATGCTGCTTGCTAATGCCGTATTAGATTTTCAGGTATAGAATTGATCTTCTTCGTCCATTTCGTCAAATTCTTGTACTCTACGTGCAACAACTAGTGAATCCTGAATGCATGTCTGATATTCCAAATTGATTGGATGAAGCTTTGTTCGTCGGTCGTCTAGAAGGTACCCGAATGCACTAAAAGCATGTTTTACGGGCACTGTAGAAACAGGGCATGCTAGAATTTCTTTCGTAATCATCGATAATACAGGAAAATCATTTGTTTTGCCCATCCACCAAGAAAGAATATCAAAATCCCAGTAAGAGCTGTAATCTTCACCTGTTTGAGCAATCTCAAAGGTAGTCGTTAGATAAGTGTTTTAGCAATCTCAAAGGTAGTGGGTGGTGGTGGTGGTGGTCTAGATCATCAATGTTAGGAAGAATGAAAAATATTTAATAATTTTGAAATATTTTTCATTACGGAGTTATAATCGACAACACAATCGTCGTCCGTGTTTCGAAAATCGCCATAATAGTCTTCTAAGGATTTTTTTCAAACCTTCTAGTTTTATTCGGGGGGTCTAAAACGGTTGCAAAAAGATAAAGTATTCGTATATCTAGAAGATATTTAGACCATTTTGTTGAGATAGTATCTACAAGAGTTACAAAAGTGTCGTCCTCTTGAAAACTAGCTAAAATGGCTCCTACGTTAACACAAATAGACACAATAAAGTGACTAGTTGGTTTATATACATATGATAATAATTTAGTATATTCAATAATTTTTTTAATAATTTTAAAGATTTTCAATTTCAACCCAATCATTAGTTTTTAAATATATATTTTGATACCTAATGTTTATAAAACTAATTAATAATTCTTTATAAGATACGATTTGTTGAAGTAAAGTATATGTTGAGTTCCAACGGGTGGATACGCTAAAGAAAATTTTATTGGCCTAACATTATTATCTTTACAAAATCTAAACCAATCTTTCATTACTCTAGATTTATTCACTAAAAATTTTACAGAACGTTTCATTGGGTTAACACTTAAATCTAAAAGTTTAATAGCATCTTGTACGCATAAATTAATAATATGACACATACAACGAATATGAAAAAAATGACCATTAAATGTAGAATCACATAGTTTCTTTAAATCTTCTACACTAGCGGTATTGTTCGAGGTATTATCGAAAGATACAGTATATAGTATATACTTTTCTATTTAAATAAAATTCTTCTAAAATTAACATAAGCATAGTAGTTAAAATTTGTGTCGTGTGTGCATCATCAAACAATCAAAGTGTTATTACTCTCTTTTGTATTATCTAGTCATCATCAATCCAATGACATGTAACACTCATGTAACTATGTTTTTGCCTTTTGTCCGACCCATCACTACATATAGAAACTTTGTAGTTTAAATATGAAAAAATAGCATACAACTTATTTTTTCTTTTATTATAAATTTTTTCAAGATCTCTATTGAATGTATTGCGTGAAATTTTAGTATATGCGGGTTGTAAGCACGTTTGCACATAAGTTTCTAAATTTACACTTTGTGCAAACATAAACGGAAGAGATTCTGCTCAAACAATGTCTACGAGACCTTCCCTATTACATGTTTGATTATATCTAAAAATTTGAGAGCTAGAAGACGTACCACCGGATCCGGATCCAGCGCCGGATCCACCCGCATTCGCCACGGACCACAAAGTACCGCTAGAAATTTGAGTTTGTGTAGGATCTACACCAAGCTCACTCGGGTGCTTATTCATTACATGTCTCAAAAAAGGAGTCATAACCACCACCTATAAATTATAAAAAAATATTATTATTTAAATTTAAAATATAAATAAACGAATAAATTATAAAATAATAATTAAATAACGTACCTTTCTTGTGTTGGTAACAAGACGAACATATCCGACATTTGGCAATAAAATGGTCGGGTCCCTTCTCCGAATTTGAAAATTTATCGAAAAATTCCGTAAAAATACGGGAGGCACTCATTCTTGGCTGCGCACCTCCTTCACTTTGTTGTTGCGGAACCGTTGGAGCCAGAGCCAGAGGGGGTAGTCGTTCTCGTTCACGTCAACCACGTTCTCGAGGCATTGAAGAAGGTGGTGAAATTAAATCTACCGTACCCAAAGTTATCGGTACAAGCGGTGAGGTGTTAGAGTCGTGCTCGGGCAACTCAAAATTAATATCAATAAAATTATGAAAATCAATATCATCATCAAAATTGGCAGAAGTAATCACTCTTTTAGACATGGCATCGAGTATAGTATAGTGTAATGTAGATGTAGGTAAATGAAATTGAAAGTGAACAAGTGTAGTATGAAAAAATAAAATTAGGGATGAACAAAAATAAACGTGTGCGAAAAATCGTGTAAATACTAAGTAGGGTTTAGGGTTTAGGGTTTTAGGTAAGAGTAATGCTCGAATTGAGAGAGAATAGAGTAGCAAGTAAGCAATGAGAGTCAAGAATTGAGTTGAGTGTGAAAAATAGAAGGTTGAAAGGGTATTTATGCGAGGAGATTTTACCCCAAAATCGAATTTTTTTTTGAAAAAGAGTCTTGCCCAACGGCTAGTGGCCCGCCGTTTTTTTGCATTTTTTATTTTTTATTTTTAAAATTGGCTGGGCACGGCGGGTCGGCCCGTGAACCGCCGTGCCCACCCAAAACCTCCGGAAAAGTGACATTTCCGGTGGTTTTCCCGGGCCGCATGGCTGGCCCCCTATTTTCATTTTTTTTTTAATATTTTTTTTTTCAAATTTGATGAATTCTCGTACCGAGACCGGAAGGTAGTGGGTCGACTCACCGTGCCTTGGGCCACCCACCGGGTCGGCGCGCCCAAAAAAAAATTTCAAATTTTTGGGCTTGGCGGGTCTGGCGATTTTTTTTTATAGAAAAAATAGGCCCAGCCGATTTAAACGTTCGGCTGTCTCGGCGGGTCCGGAATTTTTCTGACCCGCCGTGCCACGAGTTGCATTTTTCGCAATCCGGGCATGGCTCGTCAGGGCGGGCGGCCCACGTCATGGTGGCCTGCGGCCCGCCGTGCTGGGTCCATGCCGGGTCTGGGCCCCGATTTGTTTTGGGCATCTCTACACGCAGATGTGAAAAAGACTCCGCTGGGTTTGCGTCTGAGAGATTGAGAACTAGAATGGAATGAGAGGAAGAATCGTGGGTTAATCCTGGCCATTCATTCTGTTGGAGATGAATGGCCAGGATAGAGAGGCTATAATAAGGGCCTAGGGAGGGGCACTGATCCCTCCCCTTTTATATAGTATGTATAAATTTATAATATGTGAACTTACAAAAAAAAAAAGGGGAAGGAGGGGCTTGAACTTGATTATTACTGAATTAACATTTATAACCTAATTATCTACATATATGTTCATGTATAAATACATATTTATGCCTATATAAGAGATTGGACCCTAAAGAGGGTGCGCACGGTATGTATAAGCTCGCAAAACCCGATCCTGGAAGAGTAAAGATATTGTCACCGTTCAGTATGTAAAGAATGAGGACGGAAAAACCCTTTTGTCAGAGATGAGAATTAGAGAGAGGTGGAAAATGATACTTCAGCAAGTTATTTAATGGGATGCAGGATTATGAAAGCACCTTGGGGGGTGGGAAGTCAGTGCGACGATCGGAGAACCTGTGTTTTGTTAGACGAATATCGATAGGGGAGGTGAAGGGGTCCATTTGCAAGTTGGGAGCTGCCAAAGCAATGGGGACGGATCACATACCGATTGAGGTATGGAGGTGTTATGAGAAGTAGGGGTGCAATAACTAATGACACTTTTTGACACCATCCTACAAACGGGAAAGATGCTAACGGAGTGGAGAAGCAGCATAGTATTTCCGCTCTATAAGAACAAGGGAGATGTGCAAGAATGTAGTAATCAATGGGATATTAAGCTCCTGAGCCATACGATGAAATTGTGGGAGAGAGTTAATGAACGAAAACTGTGAAGAGAAGTACACGTGAAAGAGAACCAATTTGGGTTTATGCCTGGGAGCCGACGATGGAAGCAATTCATCTCTTCAGACGGTTAATGGATAAATATAGAGAACGTAAGTGGAGTCTACATATGGTCTTTAGACTTAGAGAAGGCGTATGATTCTATACCAAGAGAGGTTATCTGGGAATGTTTAAAAACCGAGAATGTTCCGTGGATGTATGTAAGTGCTATAAAGAATATGTATGAGAGTGTGAAGACTAGTGTGCGGACTCCAGTGGGAGAAATAAAATACTTTATAGTGGATACAAGATTGCATCAAAGTTGAATACTGAGTCATTTTCTTTTTGCGGTGATTATGAATGTACTTTCTCAGGACATACAAGATGAAGTATCATGGTGTATGTTGTTCGCAGATGATATCTTTTTAATGGCAGAGACAAAAGAGGAGGTTTACGCTAAGCTGGAGCATTGGAGAGTGACATTAGAGGTCAAGGGTCTACGCTTGAGTCGCTCGAAGACTGAATATATGGCGTGCAATTTTGCGAATGAGATGGAAGAGGGTGGAACAAAAGATAGGATTACGGACCAAGTACTCTCACAAAAGAATAGTTTCAAATATTTAGCATCTATCATACAAAAGGATGGGGGTGTTGAAGGTGATATTATCTATCGCATCAAAGTCGGATAGATGAAATGGAGATCAGCTAGGGGAGTGTTATGCGATAAGAAATTCCCGCTAAAGTTGAAGGAAAATTTTTATAGGACGGTTATAAGACCGGCTATGCTCTACGGGTCAGAGTGTTGGGCTATGAGACTTTCACATACGCAGAAGTTTGAGGTGGCGGAGATGAGAATGTTAAGATGGATGTGTGGGTGTACGCTAATGGATAAGATCCCAAATGGGATCTTTAGGGATGCGCTAGGTATTGCATCTATTAGTGCCAAGCTGAGAAATGGGAGACTGAGGTGGTTTGGACATGTACGCAGAAGGCGTGTCAACGAGCCCGTCAGAAGAGTTGAGGGGCTCCAAGTTGAAGGAAGGCGGGAAAGAGGGAGACCTAGGAGAACGTGAGATGAGCAAATTTGTTTAGATTTATCCGGATTAGACCTCTTTGAGGACATGACTTTTGATAGGACAAGTTGGAGACGTCATATTACGATTAGAGTTATATAAAGGGATATAGTAGTATGTGCATATTGTATTTTGGGATTTGGATGGACAAAGATAGGTATGATAGATTAGAGGGTCGTTGTCTATTCCTAGTTAACTATTTAAGTATATATATATATATTATTATTTGTATTTATTTATTTCATTTGTTGATTTATTCCTCTTATATGTTTATTTTATTTTTTTACTTATTTATAATTTTTTATCATAATTTTTAATTTTTAATTTTTTAAAATATTTTTTAAATATTTTATTTATTTATTTATTTTTTGGGTCGCCTTTATCTATAAGTTGGGTGTCTCCACGGAAACAGTCTTCTTATCTCTTTTGAGGTAGGGGTACGACTACGTACATCTCACCCTCCCCAGACCATGCTTAAGTGCGGGATTTACTGGGTATGTTTAATTTGGTTTGGTTTATACATAAATGAATCAAAATCTACGTAGTTCTCTCAATTTACTTACCTACAAGATCACTCCAAATAAGTTAGACTTATTGTAATTGTCGTATCGGTTTCCAATTGGTCAAATGAGTCTTTTTATTATTCGTTCTATTGATATTTTTGGGTTCAAATATTTGCTGCTATTCAATGATTCAAGTATACTTGATATTCCAAGTTGATTGTAAGCAATGATGCACGATGGTTGTCTAGAATGTATTCTCCCTTGCTAAATATTTACTCCATGATATAATTGAAACCGGACATGCTAGAACCTCTCTTGCCATAACAATAACACAAAAAATCTTGAAATTCTAATCAAACGGATTAATCATTTTTACATGTCTAAGTAATCTCAAAAGTAGTATTTATATAAGAATCAAGTTCCACAAATGCGGAACTTGATGAAGACCTTGGTCGTTTAGATAGTTGTTTCATTAAATTCCCTATTCTACATAGTGTTGGTTGACTAGAACCACTACCACTAGAACCACTGCTACAACCAAGAGTTTAAATACTAATATCTAAACTTGTTTGGTATTTTACATACAACTCATTTAATAAACTAGTCATTTCTCGACAATGGGTCTATCATCCTCATCAATAAATTCAATATAATAATCTCCTTATAATGTTCTTAAAACTTCTAATTTAATTCGGGGGTCCAAAACGGTAACGATAAGGTTAAGCAATAGTATATTTAGAAGATACTTATATCATTTTTCACTAATAGCATCTACACAATTTGTTAAATTAGTTTCTAATTTCAAAGTTGTAATAATGGCTCCTACATTAACACATGGAACAATAAGGTGTGAAGTAGATTTATATACATGTGATAATAATTTTATATAATCATTATAATTCTAAAACTTGTTCACACTAATTCCAATGGTTTTGATGTAAATATATATTGTAGTATCTATTATTCATAAGACTTTACAATAAATCTTTTTGAGAAATAGACCAATTGTCATTGTGTTTCATGCGGTGACTATGAGGTGGGTATGTCAAAGGAAGGGACTATCCAGAGGCCAACCAGAGACAGTACATAAGGGCGAATACTCCATTTGTCTAGACAATACATCATGAGTTTGGCCTAATAGGTGAATGTGGCTGATTTCGACCTTGCAAGTGCACTGTATTTTCCTTGTCTAATTGGCTATATCCTCTACCATTACGGGGATAACTAACCAAACAGGAAGAAGCTATGTACCGATACACCTATAAAAAAGGGTATCGATAAGTTTATAGTCATGATAACCTGTTTGGTGAAGAGCGGGTGATGGCAATGAATTGAATGCAGAGATGCTTGTGCATTCATGAGGTTAGGAGAGCCATTTACCTGATCACCCTAAGCAATACTGGAGGGTATGGTGGATTGGAAGGAAATACAGTTCATGATCGGGGAACCAATCACTGGTTTCACCTTGTTAGGTCCATAGCTCTTAGAGGATCTAGTCTCGAGCTGTTTTTGTTTTGTTCTCCTGGTTTCTTGTAAATATTTTACTGTATATATGAAATTTGTCTTACCAAAAAAAAAATCTTTTTAAGGAATGAGTTGTTCAAGTAAAATATAAGTAGAATTCCAACGCATTGACACATTTAGAAAATTTTTTATGGGCCTAACATTATTATCTTTACAAAATTTAAACCAATATTTCATTATCCTAGGTTTAGTATCCAAAAATTTGATGATACGTTTAATGCGATGCACCTTAAATAATACATTTTGGAGCATATTGTATACATAAATTAACAATATGACAAATACATCTAATATGGAAAAAATGATCTTCAAAAGAAGAAACACATAATATTTTTAAATCATCTATACATGGATCATTATTAAATGTATTATCAAAAGAATCGTTATATACATTATGTTATGAATTATATTCTTCTAATATCAGCTTAATCAATATATATATATATATACACTCGATGACAAGTTATTCCATACAACTATGTGTTTGCTAATGATCGGACCATATATCACTACTTATAAAAATATTTCGTTCCATAGATGAATTTTTTTATATAAATTATTTTTTTTTGAAAAGATTTAGCAATATTGCTAGTGTGATTTATGTTGAATAAATGCGTGATTTAAACATGTACGTACATAGTTTTTGAGATTTACACTTTCGGCAAATCCAAATGGAAGGCATTCCGAATAAATTAAATCAATTAAGTCTTATCTATTCTTATTTTGATTAAATTTAAATAAATTACTAGTAGAAGACCTGCACCTCTAGCAGCGATAGAACCCCAACTACTTCAAAGTTGGGTTTGAGTAACCTCGACTCCAGCATCTACCAGGTGTTTACCTGAGGACATGTCTCGCAAATGTATCATAAACCCCACTTTATAAACAAAATACATGAATTAAAGTTTTTAAATAAATCTATGAATAAAAAAGTAAAATTCATGCATAAATAATTTTATGAATAGAAATTTTGTTTAAAAATAAATTATGAATAATATTTTTGTACCTTTTTTAACTGATTTTTTTACATAACCGGTACTTCACCCAAAAGTAGTCAGACACACTTTCCAGATTTGGAATTTTGTTGAAAAATTCGGGAGTTGCTTATTTTCTCCTCGACTCATTCTTGATTTTAAGACACGGATGGGTGAAGGGACGGACGGTTACCACGACCACGAGTAGAAGATGGTGTTGAACTTACAATTGAATCCTCCTCCTCCTTCGGTTGTAATTCCCCCGAATCTCCCAACTCAAAATAAAAATCTTTCAAAGTACTAAAATCAATAACATCGTCGAAATTAGGGGACGTTATTATTTTAGTAGAGTAATAAGATGAAATTCAAAAATTCCTAAATAAATTGCACAGGAATAAGAAATGGAGGGTGCTAATCGTAGATAATAGATGAAGAAGAATAAGAATTTGTATGAATAAAATGAAGGTGTGAGTGAAGTGTTTAAAAAGTCTTAAAAAAATTGAAAAAATAGGTCCAACGACCATTTTTTCAAAAAATTATTTATATTATTGTTTTTTTAAAATATTTTTAAATTTATTATTTTAAATTCAGTCTGATTGCTAGATGGACCGTAGGTTCAATGCAAACGCCATTTTTTTTTTAAAAATTTTAAAATTATTTTATTAAAAAATAACAGTCAAAATCGGCAGTTGGACCACTTGTTGGCGGTGGGCCGGGGCCGGGGGAAAGGAACATCGGTCCCCATTTTGTAATATTCAGAATTGGGACCGGTCTGGAAACTGCCGGTTTGGTCCGGTCCATGGTCCATTTTGCATACCACTATTTATATCTTTCATAATTACAAAAGGGACAAAATTTAAATTGATAATATTTTCCATGGACAAGCAATTATTTTGTTAGGTGAAGAAAGTAAAAAATTAAAAGATGGGTGATGGATGAGTTCAATAATAAAATCAAGGTAAAATACACATGAAAGGGAAAAAAAATAATTTTGATATTAAGTCCAATTATAATTTTAGTATCATAAGTTATAAAACGATAATTTTAATCCCATAACTTTATATTATTTCAATTTCAATCTCAAGTTCAAATTTATCTGATTTTTACTTTCAATAGTAGGTAAATTCATTAAAATAATAAGGGTGCATTTGGTAGCTCGATAACTTTTTTTCAGCTACCGGGACAACTGTGGGGTTAAATTAGACCAAAACGTGTAAACCCCTATTTGGTACATTAGTCGGGGTTTAGTCAATTATAGTCATCCGTTGTTTGGTAACAGACGTACGATCGTCTACATAACATTAAATTTGTCTGAATTATCGAAGATACTCTCTGAACTTTGATATAAAAGCATAAATTTTCTCTAAATCCCTAGACTTTTGCCCTAATCCCAATCGATCTCCAAAACGGCGCTATGAATGTATAACCCACTTTCCGACCGACCGTCACCGTTGTCATCCGGCCGCTGTTGCCTTGTGAAACCACCCACCCGTTCTCACTTTGTATGTACCTCCACGCGTACAGGGAAGGTAAGCGCTATCCGAGACCCCCCACCTCCGGTCATCATCATCCTACGCCAAAAATGGCAAAGCTGAATATGACCCCATCATTATTGACGGCGATGAACCTGACCATACTGCTCATTGTTGTCCCCTTCCAGCCACTAGTTCCTCATCCTGCATTACTATTGATTACTTCACCTAGTCTGTTTTGAATCCGCTGCTTTTTTTCTATTGAAATTATGTCATCTTTGTTAATTTATGTCATTTTCCGTTATGTTGCTACTTATGCCTCATGTTTACTGAAATTATGACATTTTGTTAAATTATGTCATTTGGGTACAAGCGCATAGATGTATGCAGTTCAACTGATATGAGTTTAGGTTTGTTTAGATTGTAAAGAACCACTTCCCCAAAATACACTTCATATTTTATCTACTACAAATACTACGAACAAAATTACCACAAGTCTGCATAGTAGAACCAAAACAAACAACAATCACAACTAAATTCTAATCCAGCTTCCCCTTGCAAAATAGTTGGACGAGTTCAGCCCTCCCAGCTGCATCCGAGGTTGTCCAAAAGTAATATTGGCATTTGTGGCTGAGAAGATGGTCAATAAGACAGATCTTCGTGGTCAAGTCTAGATCACCACACTCATCAAGCTGCCGCCTCAATTTCAGGGTCTTCTCCAGCTTGGACTCTTCAACATCCAATATGTTTTGTTTCTCAAAAAGTATTGTTGCTTTTCAAAAGCAACATCCATCTTCGAGAGTGTGCTTTCAGGCTTTCTGGTGATGCCTGCATTGCTGGTGTTGCTGCTGGCAATTGGTTCCTTTCTCTTCCCCCTGCTATTGTTGGTTTGGGCCTGTTCTATTCGGTCATCAGCCTCCGTATAGGGTGGATCGGATGAATTGTCCATCACCTCCTCAGATTCATCAACTATCTCATGGACAACAGTTGTAGGCTTCGTAAGCACCCTCTCCGTCATCACATGGTCTTTAGCCCTGAACCCGTCGCCCTAAACTGCCCAAACAGCTCACACCATAGCTCTTAATATGGGAAGGTTTTCCCTCGAAGAGAAGAGTATTTGCTGTTGACCTACAAAAAAATATCAAACACATGCTTAGGAATTAAATCATGCATAGTGATATGAAGAAAAAAGAAAATGTATACCTGAGAATATTCTTTCCAGATTTTTTCAGACTCCACCACCACAGCATGTGTGCCCGCATTCTATGAAACACCACTCATCCTAGAGAATTCACTCAAGAGGGGATACTGCTTACCCCAGCTATGAATCTTATTAAGCACATTCTTCGCTGTAACGGTGCTCCTTATGACCAAGGTTCTGATCTTGCTGGCAGCTTTGAGATTCGAGGTCCTTCAGGACGTTCAACATTGCTACCTCTTCATCCGGGGTCATATACAACTTCTTAGCTACCGGCTCTCCTGAATTTTCAACCTTAACCTGTTTCAGCTTTGGTTCTGTGCCACTGATTGTTTTCTAGGCTTGGCAATGCTCGGTGCCACCTCAACTGCCCGTAAAGATGTGACCTCGTTATCAACGATGTGACTTGCTGCAACCATTGACAAATACCCTACAAAAACAAGCCGGAGAGATAAAATGTACAAAGGCATAAAACTGAACGAGTAAAGTCATAAAATATGAAATATAAGTCAATGAAGCTTGGGCAAACTCCTCTGCTTTGAACACAATGTAAGCATGAACACTGTAGCAGGTAGCAACCAACTCCATGTCAAAGTTTCAGCTCATCCAAGAAGACACTTCTGGACTGAAGAGTGAAAGAGAGAAACTTCCATTTCTCTAACAAGATCCAGGTCAAGATGAAATAAGAAAGCCCACAAACACAAAGCTCAGACCTCATGGATGCACCAAAATCATCGAAGTCAACTATATGATTGTTCTAAATCCTCAAGTATGTAGAATACGGCAATATATGACACATGTTCATTCAAACTTTAACACATCCATTGTACAAACAACTAATATAGGACACATGTTCATTCAACAATTTCATATGCAAACTAATAATCAACGATGACTCTGTAACGACTCTGTTTTCACTATCTCATTCTTGAAGATGGTATCTTGTTTGCCTATACGGCGTGAAGAACCCCTCGGCATTTATATACTCATTGTCACATAGGTAATTTGTGCCTTCAAAAACAATGTGTAACACATCAGATTGGAGAATTGAAGCAAATGCCGTAAACCTGACTATGTGGAATTGCACATACCAGATTGAACCTTGAAACCACTTGACCGAGGTAGTGCGTCCCTCAGCACACGACTATCTGCAACTGAGCCCTCCAAACCAGCTAGCATGTATATAAATCGCCTACGCGTGTCACACTCCAAGTACATTTGTTGCAAAGTGCCCTTTTCTTGTTTGGTAATGTGGTTGATCTTCTACGTGGATATGTACCGGTATGTAGGTGCCATCTAGCGAACCCACACATTCCTGCAAAGAGCCAAACATTAACGAAAGTAAGGTTCAATACTATTGAAAGATGTCTTAACAAAAAGATTAATGAGACGTACCTTGAAGCTTTTCCATCACCTCTCAACGCATGCATCGTCAATCGGGAATGGTTGCACAAGAAGTTGACCACGCAATTTGAGGACAACACACAAAACTTGGTGAAAAGATTGATTGATGGTCTGTCAGCTACGTTGAAAATCATTATGCAAGACTCTATTTTTCTGGTGGTGAGTGGCAGTGCGCAAGAATATTGCTACCTTCTCAACGACCGACACATATTGATCGTCCTTTAGACCACATTCATCCCGCAAGATTCAACATAGTTCGAAGAAGGCACTCTGGGACATACGCAAGTTCTTGAAGCACTCCCTATTGGACTCTAGGGTGATTATTTCGAGGAAGGCTAACCTTTCTGAAATCCTATTGAGGATTAGGTACATTGGGGTCACAATTACGCTTACGCTGTCGGTTAGCGGTGTTTGGGTCACTTTCTAATTGAAGGATGGTGGGCAGCGCAAGAAGAAACAATCTTCCACAAAGGAAGAGTAGTTCTACCATAAACACAACACAAGTGTTCAGTGTTCACTTTATTACTTGCAGAAGAAAACAATGCTAAACATCAGAAAAAATAGAATTGTGGCCAAACAAATTTAATATAACTTCAAAATCATCTTGATATAACATCTATATCAATCTGAAAACACTCACCCAAAGGGAAGCATCTTGATATAACATCTATATCAAGATGCAGACCAAAATTTGGTGAATCTGGAAGTTGCACCAAACTCAAATAAGCACCAAGCTATACATCTATAAACCTCAAAACATTTATTTATACCAACATGTAGATCTATAAACCACAAAACATTAGATTTATGCTAACACGAACGTCAACATATAAAGCATGTCAGACAAAGGAAAATTTGAAAATAACGACAAAACCCAATTGAAAGATCATATGTTTAACAGGTTCAAATACAAATAAATTTACCCCATAAACATTCCTACGAGAATTCAATTATTACATCCGAAAATGAACTTTTCAATAATGATGGCTATTTTGTTCAGTGTAGTGGCTGGAAAACTACCTCAAAAGTATCTTGAATTATACTACACAAGCTTAGGGGTAGCAAATGTAGAGATCAAGGTTAAATCAACAAGGAAAGGTATTGCATTTTGCACTGCTCTAGCCTTGATCTGCTGCTTTGAAAATAGATAAAAGATGGGGGGAGGGGGTTCTGCTGCAAATAAATACTGAATTACAACTAACAAATCAAAGATGAAGTCTAGGTGAAATATCAAAGGAGGAACATGCTTCTGCTGAACTTTAATCCATGAGAACACGCCATTAAACAACCTGGATCCTAGATGCTTTCCTACTGTGTGGTTTTTAAGCCAATGTTCCTCTTCTTGCAGTCTTAACCCCTTAACTAGGTAGTTAACACCTTCACTCTATAATCAGAGCCACTTTAAGATCAACAAAACCTCATTAAGTATGTGATTCTAAGAGTTCTAACCGAATCCTCTTCATCTACACATGATTTTCTTGTTGCTTATTCAAAGAAAAAGACTAACCGCCCTCTTTGATTGAAGAAGTTGCTATTGGATAAGGTTTAGATGAACTAACCACCCCTATAAGTCCCTACTAGCTATTGGTTCAATCCCTGTTAATTTAGATGGCCAATCTAGAACAACAAAAATAGAGACATGCACAAGTGTATCCACAAACTTAAAATCAATACCAATGTCTTGTTTTTTCTGAACTTACATCTCACCAATTTGTTTAGGCAGTCTCAAGACATTCAAATCAGCAGAAGAATGATAGATCTAGCCGAGCATAATAGGAAGAGACAACAATGTTTCGGCAGGATGCATCATGGAAAACAAAAAACTGCTCCTTGATGCAGATTTTGTGCACTCTTTATTTCTAAAATTTTTGAAGGACCAGTACAACTTTTTTTTTTTTTATCCCTAACTCAACTTCTTTTCTACCATTATCACCCCTTTATTTTATACACAGCAAGCTACTCAAAAATAGATAAGAAAAGATGGTAACAAATCCCTTGAAAGTAGGGATGCCCTGAGAGCTGTTTGCTAGCTATTTTTGACCGAATCTTCCACTTGATTTCTCTTGAACATGGCATGTATGTCTCTGTATTTAAGTTGTATAGCAGCACGTGCAAGGAAACACTTGAAGACTTAGACAAAAAGTTGTGATCTCCACCAAAACAACAAAACAGTCAAAACAGAATTTTGACAGCTCTGCAGGCTGGTTGAGTTCATCACTTCCCGATTTTTTTTCCTGATCTTCTGGTCTGATGAAATTCATGTATCAGACCTTCAGTGTGTACCTGAGTTGCATGTGAACATTCACCTTCAGATGGATCATGCTAAATCACTCTGATTCACCTCTGGTAGTTCCTAGAAAGTGCTTCATGATCAACGTAATTCTGCTGCTACATTTCCTAGTATTTTTGCAACTGATATTCTGCAAACTGGTTTTCTGCTTTGTTAATTGCAGCTTCTGTTTGTGATAAACTTGGTTCAGATCATCCGTCTCTGAGTAATAATGGCCCTGAGTTTGTGTTTTTGATCATTGGATTCAGCAATAGCAAGATGTTTGAAGCATGAGCAATTGATGTTTATCTTCATTCTTCTTGTTGTTGCATTTGATCCTCCTCTTCTTTAAGATTGTTCATTGACGGTGGCTTCCTTGAATAGGGGGTAATGTAGCCTTTTTAGCTGAATTCTCCGAACCATACAAGGGTGCAAAAATCCTATCTAAAACATTACATAATGAAGAGATAAATGCAACAATTCATGCATCATTAGCATGCTTTAAAAATACTCTATCAAATCCCCACACTTGCTTTTTGCGTGTCCCTAAGCAAATCCATATGACAATAAAGAGATAGTAAAAGGACGAGTCAACAAGAAAGAAAGAAAAGAAAAGAATAAAGGAGAAATAGAGGAAGAAAAAGGTGCAGCCCTTGCACAAATTTTTTTTAGTGGCACTCCCTTTTAGTGTAGGGCCTATAGGGTTCTTAATCCCTCACGCTGGTCAATTGCTGCTCCCTCATTAAGATAGGTTTTGGAAAATTATCAATAACCATATCTTACCTTACCATTCACCATATCTAAGCAAAGAAATAGCCTCAAAACTTCAATCTAAGATAAGGATTTCTACCTATCTCCTCTATTGCTCTTCTCCTAAAATGAACAAGAGCATCCTAGCCCATGAAAACCTCCTTTATCTCTCTTATATCTTCAAGAAAAATATTGAAAGAACCTATCCTCACTTTTGCCTTGGATCCTTAAAAAGGTTTTTATCCAAGCTTCACTCTTTCTTTCCTCTCTGAATTTTTTCAGCCTCTAAATTTTTGCCATGATCTAGAACCAGGCCGAGGCAAAATGCTTTTCTTATTCTTCTTCATTTTTTTTTTCTGATGGTGCCATATGGTCTTTTGTACCATTGAATGAATGGTTCTACTTATCACAAGTCAACCACCTCCCAAATACTTGTTTATAACCAAGTTTCCATCCAGGCAGGCTGCTAAAACAGTGTGCATATTGAGAAATCTTCTAAAAAAATAAGTTAGGGATGGGTAGCATCACGAGTGATTAGTGTCATGTGTAAGTAAAAATGCTTCAAATTTCTCAAATGTCTTGCACTAGCATGACAAGTTAGACCTTATATGGAGTTGATGGGCTGAAATGAAAATTTAAGATATAACTTGTGTTCAAGGTAGTGTAGTGGTTCTTATGACAGATGCTATATTCTAACATGTGGAAATGTGGTGTAAAAACATCTGATGGTGTGAAGTATTAGTGGGTGTAGAGTTCAGATAGAAACTTAGTCCATGACCCAGATAGTTTCACCTGCTAAATCAGACAGAAAGAAATAATGAAGGCTTACTTTGAGTGTGGTCTGATTAGCATAGAACGAATAAGAATTTTCATGAAGCTGACAAAGTGGCAGAGCTCTGATGTTGATGCACTATTCCTACAAAAATAACGTTCATCAAACAAATCAATGCAAAAGATATCAAATAACATAAATGAATGTAAATGATTTTCAGAATTTAAAACAATGTGCTGCCTCCCATCCAGCGCTGGTTTAACTGTCTCAGCTGGACTTGTTGATCTTTAGTCTTCATAGATGGGGTCCTGGAGCATCAGAACCATTGCTTTCTCCTCTGGTAGGATGCCTCTGTACAGCTTCAATAAATGGCCATTGACCTTGAATTTTTTCTTTTTTTAAAGGCCTTTATATATATATATATATATATATATATGTTATAATGTATTTATAAAATAAGAAGGAAAAGAAACGCAATGTAACTACACATGTGACGACTATATATCTTCTGATCAACGAGCCTTTAAGAATGTCATCGGTGTCTGATTCCTGCTCATGAACTGTATAACCTGCCCTTCCGTCAGACCCTCCTTTGTAGCTTTGGTGAATGGCTAAATGGGCTCACCTAACGTCATGAATGCACCAGCATCTCGGCATTCACATCATCAC
>JAOWBN010176752.1:0-17723 GCA_028565015.1 Pinguicula moranensis
GAAAAACCACGGGATCCTTAGATCCACCAAAATCCAATATCACCAAAAGATCCAGAGTACAACAGCACACCATGGATCTCTAGCCCTTACAATACAATACGAAAGCACTAGAATCATAATACAATATCAAAAGTGTAAACACACAAAACGTGCAGCCTGTTCGATCGCCTATAACTCACAATCTAACCGTTGAAATTCAATTTCCTTTGTACAGAATGTAGACACACGAGTCTTCTAACACCAGTCAAAAATTTCAGGCCGATCGGATAATGTTCGGTCCTCCAAACGCCAACAAAACCGAAACTGCTCTATGCTATTTTTCTCTTCAATTTTGGGGGCGCGGGTTTTATTACAAAACCTAGTTCCCACACATACAAACACAAATATGTGTCTTATATACCCCCAAGTATATTACTAAATGAGCTTAACCATTTAAAGTCATTGGGCCTTCAAAAATACATAATTGGGAGCCCAATAAATTCCAACACTAACTTTTCAAACACCTTTCTCAATTATGATTCCGACCGTTCCGCCAGAAAATTTGTGAAATAGACAACCACTCCATCAGGTTGGGTCTGATTCAGCGCGCTTCCCTGCCGATGTTAGGCGGTGAAAAGTGTGTGTAGTGCACTTGATTTCCTGCTTGATGAGGGAAAAAGCCCCCACGTTGAAGGTTTTGAAACTTTCTTTCTCACTCTCATTTTCCCTTGAACACGCTCAGAAACTAATGAAGAAAATAATAGGAATGTGTTATCTTATTTTGTAGCTTGGTTTATACATCGGTTATTACGAACAGCCCTGCTAAAAATTTGAATGCCACAATTTTAAAAGCTATATAACCCTACTCATGGATATGCGCTATATATGACTATTGAGGAAACAAGACTTGCTAGCAACGCAATTACGTGCTTACCTAAAAAAAGCCTCGCACGAATGTTTTTTATTTTATTTTTTTCTGAAATGATTGTGTTTGCTCAGATTTTCTTATTATAATTTCTGTTTTTTTCGGTAAATAGAATTGTATTAATAGGTGGCCAATTTGCTCACCCAAATCAGTCTTGTTACAACAAGGCTTATCGTTTTCACGCATTCTGCTCTTTAATAAAGTTCAAGCAACCTAAGCATTGAAATAAAAACTGAAGGTTCATTTTTTAG
Organism: Pinguicula moranensis; assembly: GCA_028565015.1. Lineage (NCBI taxonomy): Eukaryota > Viridiplantae > Streptophyta > Magnoliopsida > Lamiales > Lentibulariaceae > Pinguicula > Pinguicula moranensis. The sequence goes on from JAOWBN010176752.1 coordinate 1,156, forward strand.
GTCGGTATAGAGATTAAAGATTTCAGATTGTTAGATAAAATATGATGAACAGTATCAAAATAAAATTAACTAAACTGAGGTGTATAGATCGTTGGGTAAGGTTCAAGTTTAGGGTTATTACTTAAGACAGTTGTTTTTGATTGGCAGATCAACTTTATTGCACTTGGCATAAGATATGCCGCAAAAAGATTGTACAAAAATAAATATAGAAGCTTCAACCACGGTAATATTTCTTAGAAAAGCGAGTTAAATTATATTAAATAATTGCACCTTTGGTCCACTGTACAATTAAATAGTTGCACTTATATTAGTTCTGTCATTAAGCATATTTATGGGCATCTATCAAACAGAGTTTGGGATTTTAGCAGTTTCCAAAAGTGGTGTGTATTGGAATTGTGTATAAATTCAATCTGATCCGTCAAAAAGTAGCTGAACAACCAAATGGAATCATATATTGGAATTGGCCATAGCAGCGAGAGCTCTCCCAAGGCGAGACAGAAATAGTAAACCGCTACAATCAAATCTAGCAGTTCAGCTAAGAAGGACTGCTCTCCCGAAAGAGGGTTCCACATTTTGCATCATGAAGGATTCTCCCCAATAGGCAGGCCAAGATAGTTGAATGATAGTGTGCTAATTTGGCAGTTCAGTATCCTTGCAAAATCCTCCATTTTATGTCCTGGAATATTTATTAAAATCAATCTGCTCTTGTTAAAATTAACTCCTAATCCACTTATCAGCTCAACGCATTTGAGGGAGTGTTAGATAGCTTTATGTCCTGCATAGTACCATCTCCAAGCATCAAAGTATCATCTGCGTTAGTGATCGGCATGCGTGCCGGCTAAGCTGGCCCACCCGCGCCGTAATAGGCTGACGGTCTGGTTAAAGCGAACCGCACCGCATGATTTCAATAAACATATGATGCGTTAGATTGTTTCGCCCGTTTAGCTTGTTTGGGCCCATGTAATCTGTTTTGGCCTATGTAGCCTATTTTTGGCTTGTGTAGCTTGTATTGGATTATGTAACTATTTTGGCCCATGTACCTATTGTGGTTCATGTACTACCCAGTTGTTGTGCACTTGTATAGTTTGCTTGTGTTGTACCTGCATATGCTGCAGATCTCAAAAAGTCCAATTCAAAGCATTCAAAACAAGAATCACCAAAAAGACTAGAGTCTACACTCTACATTCTACAATCTACACAATACAGTACAAATTACATGTTACTGTGAGAGTCAAGAAGCAACAAGAGAACATCTCAACAAGAACAAACAACCAAATCCCGAACCGAAATACAAGTTCAACACAAAGGAGATTGTTAAATTTTGCATCTTTAATGAAAACAGAGTTCTTGGTGCAAAGATCGTGCCTGAAACTGCAATGCAAGCAACTGAATCATAAGTAACTAAATAACATAAATGAAAGTACAATTATATAAACAAATGAATGTTTAATTATTAACCTTTAGTGAGGAATAGCAGGAGGAGAAGAAGTATCATCTTATTCATAGAACTCATAAATAAAATAATCTTCAAGCGGACCCAATCTTTCAATTTTATCATCTTGTAACTCTCAATCCTTAATCAATGTCAGTATCTCTACTATCTTAGAGATCAACCTAGCCCATCTTTCTTCAACAATCGTTCCAGCCATGCTAAAAGTAGACTCTGATAAAACTGAGGATATCAGAATGCTATGCACATCCTTTGCAACTGTGAAAGAACTGAGTATTTGGTTTTGTGTCCCTCCCACCTAGTAAAACAATAAAGATTTATATAACAAAATAAAGGAAAATCATTCTTTGTTATTTGTTACCAAAGACAAGAAGTCTCGCCATTGTAACAGGTTCAATTGCATCATATCATCACTAAACCCAAAATTTGTATGGAGGTAGTGCTTCAATTCATAGTACTGACCACCATCACTTGTATCCATGTGCGAACTCGAAGATGGACCAATGGCACCCAACAAGTTCCATCAAAGAGATCATCATCATTGGGTGCTAGTGGCTGAACCCTCAAACCTCCATACTTGCTCTCATAATTGCCATACACTTCAAACAAAGTGGTTTCCACATTCTTGGCAATGCTAGAATCCTCCTCTGCTCCCATCCAACCTCGAATTTTTATAACAACTTCTTCAAAAAATTTCATATTTGCTCAAGGATCTAAAACAAATGCCAAACAATGTAACAAAGTAGGTGTAGCCCAGTAGTCCAAATACTTACGCTCCATCGCTTGCACGGCACCTCCTTATTGCTCATCATCCTTATATGCATAAAGATTATGAGCCATAATAAGAACTTTATGCAATTCCAGAGGAGATGTAGGATAATAACTCCCTGAAAGAGCATTGGTGGCCTTGTAGAAGACTTCTAAAAACTTGAGAATCTTATCAACAACCTCCCAATCAAAGAAGGTCAATATTGCTGGTGGACGGGAGGAAGCCTGCATCTGTGCTGTCATCAGATGTTGTGAGAGTGGATGCTTGTACTCGGCCGCTCTCTACAACATCAAGTACGTGGAGTTCTATTTGATGCTCATGTCCACATCCAATATATGTGGCTTCAAACCTACGGAGATACATTGAGCTTTGAAAGTATTGATACGTTGATTCAATACCCTTATCCAAGACACAACCTTTTGCACATTGCCGACATAATCTTCTCAGGATTCTAAACCTTCTTGCACTATCAAATTGATAATATGACAAGCACACCTCTCGTGCAAAACAAAATCAGTATTGTATGTCTTTTCAAAGTCTCCTCAAGAAATCGCATGGCCTTAGCATTCGCCATTGGATTATCTAGAGTGATTGAAATTGTTCGATCCAATAGTCTATAATCCGTTAGGACCTTTGCAATGCTCTCAGCAATAACCTCTCCCATGTGCCTATCAACAAATCTAAAACTAATTATCCTCTTTTGTAATATCGAGCTAGAGTCGATATGATGCGCCACCACGCAAGAATAATCAAAATAAGCCCTAGATTCCATATATCAAACGTCAGAGTAACACAATGTTTGGAGGTGGCAAACTAAGATTTTAGTGCAGCAACACACTTATCAAAGTATTCTGTAATATCTTGTAGAATGGTGCATGCACTTGCCTGACCAACTGGATGGGTTGAATGATTATTTTATGTGCTTCTCGTAGGCCAAACTCTCAATCCTTAATCAATGTCAGTATCTCTACTATCTCGGCGATCAACCTAGCCCGTCTTTCTTCAGCAATCCTCCCAACCATGCTAAAAGCAGACTCTGATGAAACTGAGGATATCAGAATGCTATACACATCCTTTACCGACTGCGAAAGAACTGAGTATTTGGTTTTGTGTCCCTCCAACCTAGTAAAACACTAAAGAATTATAAAACAAAATAAAGGAAAATCATTCTTTGTTAATTGTTACCAAAGACAAGAAGTCTCAGCATTGTAACAGGTTCAACTGCACCATATCATCACTCAATCCAAAATTTGTATGAAGATAGTACTTCAATTTATTGTACTGAACACCATCCATGTGCGATCTCGAAGATGGACCTATAGCACCCAACAAGTTCCAAGCCAAGAGATCATCATCGATGCTGATGGCTGAACCCTCAAACCTCCATACTTGCTCTCATACTTGGCATACACTTCAAACAAAGTGGTTTCCACTTTCCACATTCTAGACAATGCTAGAGTCCTCCTCAGCTCCCATCCAACCTTGAATTTTTATAACAACTTCTTCAAAAATTGTCATATTTGCTCGAGGATCTAAAACAAATGCCAAACAATATAACAAAGGAGGTGTATCCAGTAGTCCAAATACTAACGCTCCATCACAAGAGATCGGCCCCGAAGCAAGGTATGGTGGGTGGCTTGCACGGCACCTCCTTATTGCTCATCATCCTTATATGCATAAAGATTATGAGTCACAATAAGAAGTTGATGCGATTTTAAATGAGATGTAGGATAATAACTCTCTGAAAGAGCATTGGTGGCATTGTAGAAGACTTCTAAAAACTTGACAATCTTATCAACAACCTCCCAATAAAAGAAGGTCAGTATTGCTGGTGGACGGGAGGGAGCATGCATTTGTTCTGTCATCAGATGTTGTGAGGGTCATGTCCACATCCAAGATAGTGGCATCAAACCTACGGAGATACATTGAGCTTTGAAAGCATTGATACGTTGATTCGATACCCTTATCTAAGACACAACCTTTCCCACATTGCCGACATAATCTTCCAAGGATTCTAATTCTTTTTGCACCATCAAATTGATAATATGACAAGCACACCTCTCGTCCAAAATAAAACCAGTATTGTATGTCTTTAAAGTCTCCTCAAGAAATCGCATGGCCTTAGCATTCACCGTTGCATTATCTAGACTGATTGAAATTGTTCAATCCAATAGTCTATAATCAATTAGGATCTCTACAATGCTCTCAGCAATAACCTCTCTCGTGTGCCTGTTGACCAATCTAAAACCAATTATTCTCTTTTGTAATGTCCAGCTAGAGTCGATATAATGCGCCACCACGCAAGAATAATCTAAATAGGCCCTAGATTTCACATATCAAACGTCAGAGCAACACAATGTTTAGAGGCGGCAAACTCAGTAGTGCAGCAACACAGTTATCAAAGTATTCTATAATATCTTGTCGAATGGTGCATGGACTTACTTGTCCAAAATGATGGGTTGAATGATTTTTTTTATGTGCTTCTAGTAGGTTGAACTCTCTCCAAATCAAATTGTAAGTCACATACTGTCGTAAAAACAACCAAAGATTCCCACCATACTTTAGGATCATAATGCCAAGCCATAATCTTTCCATCGAGAGTGAATTTTAGTATCGATTGATTGGATGAACCTAAATTTACACCACCGTACTTCAGTCTAAATTTTGTTGTGTGCCTCATCAATGAGCCAGTATGGTTGTAGTGTTACCACAGTACTCATTCTTGCAATAGTTACATCTCAGTTTCCAAACAGTCAAACCATCAATGACCTTCTAGTATCTATCAAAATGATTCCATACATCAAAAAGTGAGTATCTTTCTTTTCCTACTATCTTCTGTGTTAATACTTTCTTTCGAGAAAGGGTTCTCATCCAAAATTTCATTTCCTAGGATATTGCACAAAAAAAAGCTAATAATTAGCAAATCAGATTGGGAGCCATCAAATTGTATAAAAAGTTGCAACAACAAGCAACAAACTTGCAGCAATATTAAATTATTTAATTCTCCGATTCGTTCTTCTGGTTTGATGTGCTCACAAGAAAGTATTAACACAATAACATTAAACCTTGCATCAACAAGAAAGTATTAACACAATAACATTAAACCTTGCATCAACAAGAAAGTATTAACACAAAAATATTAAATCAGTTATCCAATACATTATGAAGATATTTATATAAAAAAAACTAAATGGAAGACATTTCTCTAAAAAAACTCAAATTAGTTCTTGTGAATCATACCTTCCATCAGCAATCATTATTCAATCTACACAAACTCAGTAAAAGTTAACTCTAAATGACTCACTGCGACTTGTATTGATCAAAAGCGTGTAGATATTAAGTCGCAGCCAATTCTATCAACCAAAGCTAATATGAGTTATTTATTAGAGGTAAGATTTATTTCTCATCTCACAGGAAAACAAAACACACACACACACACACATATATATATAAGAATGAACAGAAATGATAAAATCATGATTATGCACGCGCAGACAAGGTAAATAACGGCTGAAATAAAATGAAAACTAACATTAAGGTAGAATTCTAATGGCAGCGGACGAGGACGGCGACATGAATATGAAATAAACCTTACACTTATAGAATATTATACTGAATCTTCAAATGACAGCGGATGAGGACGACTTCGGGCACGGGTAGGCTGAACTCTGAAGAGTAGAAATAGAATTCTAACAATCAGTTAATTAAATCACGATTAAAAATGACATGAACTTATAAGCATTACACTTACAGAATATTATGTTGAATCTTCAAATGGCTGTGGACAAGGACAACGACGGAGGATGGGTAGGTTGAACTTTGAAGAGTGGAGGCTGGAGTGTCGACACGAAATCAAAGTGGCAAGGAAGAAATGAGTGGAAATTGGAAACCCTAACATTCTCAAATCTCAATTCACTCATCGCGTTGGGTAGGGAAAGAAACCAAGACAAAAAATGCGCTATAGTCTCACTCAACAAAAAAAGCGCTATATAATGCCAGGACAACTCAAGGGCTCACAAGTACGAGCCCACGGCCACTCCGCCATGAAAATGAGCGGACAAAGTCCGCCCATTTTCATAGCTTCATATGACGCCACCCATTATTCAATGGGCAGTGCATACCCGTAGCCAATTTTAAACGGACGGGGGTGGGTCGTGACCTGCGTACTTTGAGTTGTACAATGGTTTGTATTCCCAAGCTAAATCCTCTACACTTGCCTTGTTCATATATTTTTTTCAATATCCAGTGCAGACTTCTGCAACAATTAAAAATAGAAAGGGTGATATAGGATCACCTTATACTTGTTTTGTAAGGCTTTTGCAGCAATGTAGGACTCCCATTAACAAAGATGGATACCATGGGAGTTGATATACATTTGTATATCCAAGCTTTCCATTTGTTATTGAAGCCCATCTTTTTTTCATATCCACAAAGAAGCCCCAATCAACAGAGTCAAAAGCTTTTTTAAAATCCACTTTAAGCATTACAATCTTCAATTGTTCTTCTTGGCAATATCAACAATTTCATTAGGCGTCCCCGAATGTTTCTCTCGAAGCTTCTCTCGTCATCCCGCTCCTCTTGCATGAATAGCAAACCCGCGTCCCCCACTCTTGTTTCCATGCCTCTCAGCAATCGCTAGGAGGTGTACTATGCTTCTCCTTCTCCTCGGGGATGCCTCTCACGCCCGCGAAGACAAGTGTTGCCTCGTTTTCCTCTGTCTCTCCTTGTTCTTTGTCCCTAACCTTTTCCTCCTCCTTATAAACCCTTGCAACCGAACGCAATCCATGAATCCATGGATAATTCCTTCACACCAGATGAAACGCATAAGATGAGCTATCATCAAGGCGGATAAGGGTCCTTTTGAGGCAATGCTCAGACAGCGGAAACTGGGAAATAGTTGGGCTGAGTTTGCTCAAATACGTTCTGTTCATGAGTGTCTAGGGCCTCGGATACCCCTACAGTGCATAGATGCAACATCTCCTAGCCTGAAGATGCAACAAACATTCTTTAGAACAAACTTTCCTAGTGACTGTGGAATGGATAGACTAAAAAGTATTATCCACAAATAGGGGAAAGTGAAGGATCTAACTATTGCACGCAAACTTGATAGATATGGTTGTCCGTTTGGATTTCTAACATTTGAGGAGCATATATACGATTTGGAGTCAAAGCTGTTTTAGCTTAATAGCATATGGATTGGGTCGTACCGTATGCAAGCCAACATTGCAAGATATCAGAAGTCTCAATCACAAAGAAGAGTATTCACACATCTCAGGGTACAGCCGATGAAAACTAAGTTTCAAATGATATATGTAAAGACTCTAGGTAAGAACATGGTTGTGGATGCCTCTACTAGTAAGACAGCAGCTCAAACTCCTGCACAGGCTCAAGAAATTGACACTTAACTCTGCTTCTCCACAAACATTGATGGTCATAGTTGGCTCCCCCATAGCTATGTTGGCACATTAAAATCTCCTGATGGGTGGCGAGATTTGCAAATAGGTCTTAAAGCAGCTAGTTATTTGAATGTCACAGCAAGTCCTATGGGTAATGGTCAGGTACTATTAAGGGAGGAAGATCCTCTTGACCTGAAAAATTTAGTGGATAAAGATAAGGCTTGGATGATAAACTGGTTTCAGGAGATGGAATCTTGGGAGGATTCTTTTAGGAGGGGTATGCTATCCTCCTCTAAGTGCATGGTATGGATTAAGGTGTATGGACTGCCCATACAACTCTGGAATAAATTAGTCCTGGAAACCATTTGTGCGAAACTAGGCACCATGATTCAGGTGGACAACTGTACCTTGCAAGAAGGATACCTTGAGGCTACACAAATATTGATTCAGGTAGACATAGGCAGTAAGGTTCCATCAACTCTACCTATCAAAGTGGATGATATAGTGCATAATTTATTCATCATTGAACTGGTAGAAGCATTGTACAATGCTCACTGGTGGCATATGTCTGAAGGAGGTTCAAAGGACTTCACTAGCTCTACGGAGTGATCCATAATGGACTCTTTGGATAGAAATGAGTTGGATAGCCTTGTTATACCTATAGGACAAGAGGGTCAAGAGAACTTTCTAGCACTGATAGTAAGAACTAAGGATACACCTCAGTTAAGGGCTGATATTCAAAGCTGTGATAAAGATGAGCAGGGAAAGGTAAACATCTCAACCTCTAATGTATGGATCCCTGAAAAGCTAGATTGGTGGTCGAGTAAACAATTGGTTATTCCACTGATAACTACTAGCGATAAGTGTGGATCCTCATCCCCCACCCCTATGGCCTCTCCACCCCAGGGTGACCCTATAACGGTGAGGCAACACTGTGATCCTATAATAGGGATGCAGGACTGTGTCCAACACAATGCTGAGATAGATCTGGCATGCTTTAAAACTCAATTGTTACGAGATACAGTGCTCTGTGAAGAAACTCCCCCATCTGATGCTCTACCTTTAGACTGCTTGGCTGAAGTTGTTGAAGTGATCATGCAGGATACAACTGATCTGGCAGTGACTCCCATATTGGATGATTGGGAGTATCCTCTGCTGAGTTGTATCCCTCAAACTTCAAAGGAGTTGTATACCACCCCAAAGAAGGTAGTAGTTAAAAATGGCGGCAGGACCAAAGATAAGGAGCCAAAAGAGAAGGGATCATGATGCTGAAAGATTGAAAGACTTATCAACTCTGGAAGATTGGATTGGTAAGTTATCAGAAAAGCATACTTCTTCCTCTGATTTGGCTGCCCCCTTAACGGCTCAGGTGGAGGAAGAAGGTGACCAAATTATAGTTATAGGAAAAGATTTTGGATTGATCTTTAAAAATATTCAGGAAATCAAGGAAATTATAATCCAAATGACACATAATAACCGGGTGGCAGCTAAGAGAAATCTCAAAGACAGTGCTGGGAATGGAAAAAAGGAAAGTTATCTGGATGAAGGTCATAACCTACAATACCAGAGGTCTTTGTGGCCAAGGTAGGCGGCAGCGAGTTAAAGACTTAATTAGGACACAGGGAGCAGATTTTGTTAGCTTACAAGAGACAAAGATGAGTCAGGTTGGGAAAGAGCTTTGTGATTTCTTATGGTATGATTTGGGGTTTGATTGGATTTATCAGGGGACTAAGGGGCAATCAGGTGGACTCTTATGTATTTGGAACAAGAAAAAGTTTCAAAGACATTGCGTCCTCTCTGATGATGGAGTATTAGGGGTGACTGGGATTTGGCATGGAGATAGTAGTGCTCCAAATATCTCTGAAGCTGAACAACACACCATCCTCAACTTACAGGAACAACTGAGAAAACTCACAAGAAATATTGACAGCATGCTCCATCATAAATCTAGGATAAATTGGATCCAAGAAGGGATGCTAATACTACTTATTTCCACGGATGGTTAAACATGAACAAAAGAAGAAATGTCATTAAGGGTGTATGGAGTGGAGATATCTGGCTTGAGGATCCTGAACAGGTTAAGGAATATTTTCTGATTACTTTCAAGAAAGGTTTACTGAGCAAGACTGGAGCAGGCCCTTCTTCGAGGGAGTCCAAGAATCTGCTAGGGAGTCCAAGAATCTGCTAATGCAACCCTTCTCCGAGTTAGAGATATCAGAGGCATACCTTTCAATCAGCTTCCTAGGGAGTCCAAGAATCTACTAATGCAACCCTTCTCCGAGTTAGAGATATCAGAGGCATTATAGGCTTGTAGCAGTAGCAAAAGCCCTGGACCTGACGGGTTAAACTTTAAATTCATTAAGATTTTCTTTTATTTGTTCAAACCTGATGTTCTAAACATGTTCTTGGAGTTTTATAGGAATGGAAAACTGGCCAGAGGAAGCAATGCAACTCATGTTACTCTGATAGCTAAGAAAGAGACACCACTACACATCCATGAGCGTTGTCCAATAACTCTAATAGGAACTATACCAAAACCGCTATCTAAAGTCCTGTCCAACAGAATCAAAGTTATGATGGAGGAGATCATATCTACAAATTAGATGGCTTTTATCCAAAACAGAAAGCTTCTGGATTGTGTCATGATACCTAATGAGGTGCAAGATGAACTGAGGAAACTGGGGAGGCAGGGATTATTCTTCAAAGTTGATTTTGAGAAAACTTTTGACACCAACAACTGGAGTTATCTGTTTGATGTTATGTTGCAAATGGGATTTCCTATCTGCTGGACCTGGTGGATAAAAGGAATCATGGAATCTACCTCCACATCAATCTTAGTTAATGGGAGTCCTACCAGGGAGTTCTATCCCAGGAGGGGGTTAAGGCAAGGGGACCCCTTGTTCCATTTTCTCTTTCTAGTAGCTGTTGAAGGCCTTTATGTGCTGATAAATAGAGCTGCGGATCTCAATATGTTTAAGAGCCTGGAGGTAGGCAAAGAGAAGATACTGATCACTCATCTGCAGTTTGTGGATGATACCTTGCTTTGGGGACAAGCAAATTGTACAATAAAATTCCTAAAAGCTGTACTGCAGATTTTTTGAGATCGCATTTGGCCTCAAAATTAACTTTTCAAAGTGTAGCCTTACTGGGGTCAATATTCAGCAGAACATTGTAGAAGAGATGGCGGCCTATATGGGGTGTAAAACAAGCTCCCTTCAAGTTAAATACATAGAGCTACCTGTGGGAGCAACCCCATCAAGATCTGCAACATGGAGCCCTGTTATAGATAAATTAAAAAGGGCCTTGAACCGCTGAGAACACAGATATTTGTCTCATGGGGTGGGGGTGGGGGGAATTATACTCATCATTCTGTCTTGGCAGCTCTGCCCTCCCATTACTTTGCATTTGCAAAGGCTCCACCAACAGTCATCAGGAAACTCACTACCGCCGAGAGATCCTTTTTCTGGTACAACATACAGGACAAGAAGAAAAAAATGCTGGTTTTCTTGTAAGAAGATCACTGAACAGGTGGATAAGGGTGGATTGGGAGTAAGGAAACTGGAAAGCTTCAATGATGCGATGCTGGAGAAATGGGGAGCTAGAGGTCTTAGTGGGGAAAACAATCTACCCATGGATATCATCAGATCCAAATATGGCCAAGATGGAGTTCTAATTGTGGGTGGCCATAGAGAACTCAAAAGGCCAACGCAACCATAAGTAAGATTCAAAGGGAGAAGAAGGGGTAAGATGTACGACTCTAGCTAGTGGAATGATATCCATGCAATGGTGAACTCTAGTTGGTTCCGTCAGCTACTTAGGATCAAAGTAGGAAATGGTGCTAGGGTTAAATTTTGGCTGGATAAATGACACAACAATATTTCTCTCGCAGAGTTGTATCCTAGACTTTTCTGAGTAACAACACATACTGACTCATTTGCATCAGAATGTGGCAGCTGAGAAGAAAACACATGAATTTGGATCTGGTCATGGAGAAGACAACTAAGAAATACAAAACAATCTGACCTAACAAACTTACTTGCTTCTCTACAGGGTTGCCTCTTTAACAAAATGGAGAAGGATATGTATTACTTTGAAGGTAATCAAGGGGGCAAATACACTGTCAGCCAAACCTATAAACTTATTGTTGCTGAGGGGCATGAAGTTCATTGACAACAGGAAGCTCAGAAACTAGCAGGCGTTTGGAACAGGATGGTGCCTAAAAAGATATCCTTCTTTGTATAGAAAATGATGCAGGATGTTGTGCCAACAAAAGTAACATTACAAAGAAGAAATAGCATAGATGATGCACAAGAAGTGCTCTGTACTATTTGCTCTAATGAATTAGAAACATTGGGTCACCTATTTTTTCACTGTCCCTTCTCTATGCAGGTCTAGAGAGAAATTCAAACATGGTTGGACACTCCAAAAACATATCAACTGTCTCATATCTAGGCTCCATATCTTGAGACTTTTGACAGTGCAAAGCCTTCACAGATCATCAAGGAGTTCTGTACATCTATTTGGGCAACCCTGACTGGCATAATTGGTTAGCTCGAAATGGCTTTCACTTTCAGTCAGTGCCCATAAATGTTATGAATTCTATCATAAAAATCAAGCAAACAATATGGTTGTAGCACAGAGCCAAAAGAAAACATTTTTCATACTCTTTTAATGACTGGCTGGTAAATCCTATAGTTTGTCTACAAAATACGTGTTGATGGTGCTGCAAGATTATTGAATGAACTATCAAATCTGGAGTGCAACTACCAATCAGAAGGAGAATAGGTTTATTATTGTATATGTGATAGACATGGTTTTAACCTCTGTGTATGGTATTGATATGAATCTTAAGCACATGGATGATTTGATTTCTATGCAACTGTTTTGTGTTTTAGTGCTTTCCTTTCACAAGTGTCTTGGTGGACATACTGATGGAAAGTTATCAATATTTGCAATGAATTGTTTGACTTGTTATTTAAGTCTATTCGGTACAAGTTAGGAGATAGCTCAAGAGGGTGTAACAACCCCTTCCCCTTCATATACTGCAAGAAGGGAGATATATTCTGCAAACCGTATAGGCAATGATCAATATGATGATTCTGATGAAGCAACAGTTTACTGTAACATTTGTGATAGACTTCATTGTAGAAGTTTAGTCGGTCACCATGGAAGTTGGCTGATGGTTGGAAATCTATACAGGGCAAATTAACTGCATCATACATTCGATAATGGGTGATATCAGAAGGTGCAAGAAAGTGTAATGCTGATTTCAAAGGGATCAAAGGGATCAAAGAGAGGATTGAAACCTTCCAAAGAGGAAACTCTCCTACTAAGCACAATAACAATCATATGATCACGAAGCTATAAGGTAAGCAGGTTGAGCTGAAACCCTAGGGGATCAGTAAAGACGTCTGTCGTTATCGAAGCTTACTTTTAGGGCAATCTGCATAGCTAAAAGTTAAATGTTCCATGTTACAGTATATTGTAACAATTATAAGACTATAATGCTATAAGGTATACAGGCTGAGTTACACATCAAGATTTGCTTGATGTTGGTAATGACTCCTGGGGCCATCAAATCACTAAAAAATTTTAACAACCTGCATAGCTGAAGATCAATTGACCAATGTTTTTGTGTCTTGTGATATAGGGTCCATGAAGGATTAGAAGAACTACCATTGTATTTTCTTTCTTTTCCTTCTTTTCTTCTATGTATCTTCTCATGTCTATCTTGTACATAACGTTTGTAATTTTTCATATATATGAAATTTGGCTTAACAAAAAAATAATAATTTCATTAGCAGAAAACACTCCTTTACTAATATTTCTTCCCTTTAACAAACTAGACTGGTTTTTTGATATAAGCATGGGAGAACTTGCTTCAGTCTATTGGCTAGAAGCTTTGAGAGTATCTTATAAGTGTTGTTGATAAGAGATATGGGTCTATAGTCTTATAGTGATAACTTGTCGGTAAGATAGAATTCCTTTATACAACAACAACATACTCAATATATTCCTAACAAAGTTAGGGTCTTAGAGGTCACATGTGCACAACTTACCCTTGTAATTATTCAAAGAGACTGTTTCCATTGCTACCCAATATACATTGCACTATTTGATGTATTGATATCCAGTAACTTCACTAATACAAGGATTGGAATTTAATAGAGTCATTTTGATCTATTCCATTATTAATACAAAACTAAAAGAATTGTCAATGATAACTCTTCAAGCTCAATTTACAAGGGACAAGTTGTGAAATCTTCTGTACCCCCTTCCTCTAGCGATTTGCACATCTTCTTCCACCCTACCCATGAAATCTTTCTCGCTTCTCCAAAGGAAAGTCCTTTGTTGTGCTCCTGTTCACGAGAACAGAAGCAGACATAGTAGAAATACAACTCCGAATCCATGTCTTCCATTTCCCCCCGCAAAGCCCATTCTTTTCCTTATTTTTAACAAGAATTTTCAATCTACGGAGTTCAACGCCTTTTCAAAATTTATTTTGAAGGATACACAATCTTTCTTCTCTCATGTGGCATAATCTAAAACCACATTTGCAATGAGAGCACACTCCATAATTTGCCTCACTTGAATACATGCGAATTGTTTTTAGGAGATCACCACAGGTAGCACGATCTCAGCCTTCTTAACAACACTTTTGCAAGAACTTTACAATTGCATCAAGATAATGCAATTGGATGAAAGTCATTCAAACTCTCAGGACTCACAGTTTCAGCAATGAAATGAAAGTAGCATAAACACCAATTCATCTAGTACCATTTCCTCCATTTGTATATCAAATAGATAAATCAAGTTATGGAGCTCCTCCAACGTTTTCTCAAACGGGACTGAATATTTGTTCCATGCTGACATTTAGTTCTTTTATTTTTTCTTGCACAAAGCCATCACTCCCATGGAATCTGAACGAAGACCAGTCCTTTTGTACAAGCTCTTTAAAAGTTGGCTGATCCAACCAATATTCAACATTCCTTGAACTGTTGTTGCACTAGCACCAGACAATAGTTAGACACCGTACGAGTTTCCAACTAACCAACTAATAATTTGAGAATAGGAAATGGTCTAACTTGCTCGCAAATTGATCACTCCCTTCACGATACCACATATTTTTGCTTCTCAAGTGGTAAATCAATCAGACCAAAATCCCTAATCAAGTCATCCAAACCCCCCCCCTTTCAATCTCATTACCCCCCTGCACCTCCTTTGCACTCTGTAGCGTTACATGCCTCATCCCAGTCACCCACCTGAGACTCTAACACCGAATGCAAAAGAACCACTTATGACAACAATATTGTTGCTTGTCGGTCTAACAGCCTTCTCTATATTATCTGTTCTAGGTAAATGTCCCAACTCCTTGGCACCTTATATGACATCATCAGATGGTTTTGCCTTAAATGTCGCTTGAATCACCGGAGCTGAGTTTTTTAGAAACTCAACTCGAGTTTCAAATTCAGACGAACAGTTAAATCAAATTCAATGAACAAATGCGCAGATTTCTCGGGAAGAAGAATTCATTCTTCCCTTCTTTTTTTTTGTTATTTCCTCAACCTTTTTTCTTGATTATAGTGTTTTCTCTTTTCTTTCTTAACTTACAAACGATGACATTGGTTGCGACTATACAAAACGAAAAAAATGAGATTGCAAGTTGAAACACGTCTCATCTGTGGGTCGTCAAATTTTTGTTAAATCGCAGTGTCCATATTTGTCCACGTATCTTCCATCCACTAATGAAATCGTGTTTTTATTTTCCTCCGCTTGACCGGTGAATTCATCCTTCTCTTCACTATGAAGAACATAGGACTGCTCGCGCTGCTTCTGCTGATCCAGTGGCATGGTTGGAGCAGATTTGTGGTGCATCGCTTGGCGTATTCTTGTTCCTCCGGATGCTTGTTCGATACTTCAACAAGTTTTCTCCGGTCATCTTCCGATCCACCTGTTTTCCAAGTAGCTCATCTTTTCTCGCAACCAGATTTTAGTAGCCCGATTCTCAATGAACTTAACTAATGGAGTCACAATCTCCACCATATTTATTACAATCACAAATACTTTTCCACCAATAATCACATCCTCTGTGCAGTTAATGTGATATGAATCATCCACAAATTTGATTGCAAAGATGGAACTGTTTGAGGATATAGAGAAAAATAGAGTTATAGATTCATATGAATATTTTTCCTTGTCCTTTGATCTAACTGATTACATAGGATTTATAGAGGTGGATCGTGTGCAGTATAAATGTTGAAAATATGTGCAGTAGACAAGTATCCCTATTTTTATAGGATTTCTTTGATAGTTATTTCTCACATATTTTCATTCTTTTCTCATTTAATACTTCTCCTCAAGTTGAATTATAGGGTCTTTAATTCCTAATTTGCACAGAGCACTTGCAAACATAGTTCTTGGAACTGCCTTAGTAAGTATGTCAGTAAGTTGATCTTCTTATCGAATAAACGGATGACTAATTATTTTTTCTTCCAACTTATTTTTGATAAAATGTCGATCAATTTTGATATGCTTGTACGATCATGCTGAATTAGATTTTCGGAGATACTGATAGCAGCTTTGTTATCACATCTTAGAGGGCATGCATCGGTTACAGGTATCCAATATTTGCCAGTAATTTTCTTAGCCACAGTAATTCCATAAGTCCCCTGGCCACTCCTTGAAATTTGGCTTCAGCGCTGGAGAGAGCTACAACTTTCTATTTTTTGCATCTCCAGGTGACCAGATTTCCTCCCACCAATGTGAAGTATCTTGTGGTTGATTTTCTATCAATCGGATTGTCTACCCAATCAGCATCTGTATAACCTTCAATTTTTCAGTAGCCATTTTTCTTGAAATGAACTCCCTTTCTTGGTGTTCCTTTAAGATATCGTAGTATCCTTATTGCTGCATCCATGTGATCTACTTGGGGCCTGTGCAAGAATTGACTTAC
>JAOWBN010176763.1:0-17721 GCA_028565015.1 Pinguicula moranensis
TCAAACACTTTGATACACAATGATCGGACGACTGTTTTTAGACATATTCTTTGTATGCGTTTCTGTTAGTATAAGTATGTTGTTCTTCCTGATGTGTAAGTTAAGAAATTTGAGAGAAAGCCCCTCTAAATTGAGCGGTTATCTCGATTCTCTGAAGAAATGAAAAATAGAGTTCATATTTCGTCTCTTTAGGTCATACAATTCAAACAGAAATCCAAAATCGTTGGATTTCAAGATGGCATTGGAGCGAGTGGAAATTGATTTGTGATTCTTGCCGGTTGAATAACCGATTAAAGTTGCAAATTTTTCTGTATCGAAGCAAGGACTCACCTTGCAAAATTTTGATTTGAAAAGGGGCGATCGTATCTGCACTTGAGGTTAAACTCAAGATCGAATTTATTGATGGTTCATTGAAGAAACCGAATGAGGATTCAACACTTTATCTTAAATGGAAACGAGCTAACAGTTTAGTTTGCTCTTTGATCCGAGGTGCTATGCATCTTGATTTGATGAAAATGTATATATTTGTGAGTGATGCAAGACTATTATGGCTGAGCATTGAGAAACGACTAGGAACTACCAATTTGCCGCACTTGTTTGAATTGAAAAGAAGTATGGTTGTAATACGACAGGGAAATATGAGTGTTTGTGAATTCTTCGGGCAATTGAAGGTGCTTTGGAATCAATATGAACAACTTAGACCAACTCCACACATCGAGGGAGAAGTTGGTGATCTGCTGGCCAGGAGAGATAGTGAGGATAGAGCTATGCAATTTCTGATGGGGTTGAATGATGTCTTTGAAAGTGAAAGAGGGCATATAATTCGCACCACTCTACTCCTTGACATTGATACGGTATACAATGCAGTAATGGCAGCAGAAAAACAAAAACAAATGAGTACTAATCTTACCTCAACTCATGATAATCTAAATATTACCTTGATGACTCAAGGATCTCGTCCAGACAAAAGCTCCTTGAAGTGTAGCCACTGCACTAAGTCTGGACACACAGTGAATGAATGTTTCAAATTGAAGGGTTACCCTGAGGGAAGCAATGACACGGGAAATGATAAAGGGCATCTCAAATGTGCTCACTGCACAAAAACTGGGCATACTATAGAAGAATGTTACAAGCTTAAGGGATATCCTGATGGATACTTTGATCAAAAGAAAAAGCCACAATAGTCTGCTAATCAAGTGATCAGTGATGAGACAAAAGAATGTTGTAGCACTCTACTGGAATCAGGAGGAGAAGAAATCTGCAATTTATATGAGATGATAAGGAATATGCAAAAGGAACTTAAGAAACTGTCCATGGGAAAGGGATCTGCAGATTCATGGTGGAAAATTGATGGTGAACATGGCTCACTTTGATGACTTTGCAGGTAATAATACTTTCCATTCCATGTTATCTGTTAAGAACAATGAAATTTCAGCTCAAGAACGAATAGTTGATACTGGAGCTATAGGCCACATGTGCATTAACCGTGACTTGCTGATGAATATTCATAACTTTACCTCCTTGACGCCAGTGTGGCTTCCAGATGGTACAACTAAGCCTGTTGTATGCAGTGGAGATGTGCATTTATTCAAAAATTTAACTCTGAAATCTAGTCTCTTTATGCCCAATTTCAACTATAATCTTCGGTCTGTCCGAAAGTTAGCTAAAGATTCAAAATTGAGATTCTATTTCTTGCCTGATAAATGCATAGTGCAGAACCTTGAAAGCAAACAACTTGTTGCCGTAGGTCATGTTAAAAGAAAGCTTTACCTACTGATTGCAGAGTCATTCAGTTCAGATGCAGTTTCAAGTCGGCCAACTTGTCTTCATGCTTGTTAAGAGATGATAATAATTGCAGAGTGTTTCCTTTGATGAATAAGTGTAAACAGGCACATACTGTTGTGACCTCAGATTTGATACATAACCGTCTTGGACATCCTTTCATTGATGTAATGAACCATTTGAACATTAATACAAACATGAAAAATGTTGTTGATGTTTGTGTATATGTCCCCTTTCAAAACAAAGTAGGCTGGGTTTTGATGAAAGCTTGCATAGATTTGATCACTGTTTTGATTTGATTCATATGGATGTATGGAGACCGTACAAGATCCCTTCTACAAGTTTGTGCCGTTATTTCTTAACTCTAGTTGATGATCACAGTGGATGCACTTGGATTGTCTTGTTCAAATACAAGGTGCAAGTTCACAGTTTGATTGAGGCCTTCATATCAATGATTCGTACTTAGTTTGGAGTGTTAATTAAAGCTTTCAGAACTGACAATAGGAGTGAATTTTTGAATGATGATTGTCTAAATTTGTTCAGCAAAAATGGAGTTTACATCAAAGAAGTTGTTCTTATACTCCACAACAAAACGACTTGGTGGAATGCAGACATAGGACACTAATTCAGATTGCTCGTGCATTGTTGTTTCAGTCTAAATTGCCCAAGACATTTTGGGGGGAAGCAACTCTTACTGCAACCATTTTACTCAACCGATGGCCAAGCAGAACTTTGAAATGATTGTCCCCTTTGAGGTGCTATATAAGGAGAAACCAGATCTTACCAGCCTGAGAACATTTGGTTGCCTCTGCCACATTGTTGATAACAGAACAAATAAAGACAAGTTTGATGAAAGAGCTATGCGTGGAATTTTTGTTGGTTATCCTTCTTGTCAAAAGGGCTACAAGATCTACTTACCAAATATAAAGAAAATTGTTGTATCTAGAGATGTGAAGTTCTATGTGGACAAATTTCCTAGCGGTTCTGATATGCATATTGAGGAAGCTTTACCGGTTCATAACTCTTGGATTCATGATGATTCTGTAGGAGATGCTATCAACTTGAATGCCCCCACAATCATTGAGCAAACTGCAAATCAACGTGAAGATATCTCACCGCAACAGGTTGATGCTCAGGAAAATTTATCTGCTGCTAAGGGCCTGCAATCATCTATATGTCCTGCTGCTGATGGCATTCAAAATGTTCCTGTTAGACAAAGTTCTAGACCTTCTCACCTACCTTCACGATTTGATGACTTTTATGTCTTCACTACACAAGCAAATGATGGTCAATCTCAACCACATATTCCTTCAGATTCAACTTTCTTATTCTCCGATGCATACTGTGAGTTTGCTGCTAATTTGTCTGTAGTCACTGAACCAAAGCACTACACACATGCTCAAAAAGATGTCAAGTGGATTTCAGCTATGAAAGATGAGCTACTAGCCTTGGAGAATAACAAAACTTGGGAGCTAACTTCTCTTCCGGATGGCAGGAAGGCTGTAGGCTCAAAATGGGTGTACCGTGTCAAATGTAAACCAGATGGAACTGTGGATCGCTACAAATACAGGCTTATAGCAAAGGGTTACTACCAGATTGCAGGGGAATATTACACAGAAATCTTTAGTCCTGTGGCAAAAGCAGTGACAGTGCGGATCTTATGTGCAATTGCAGCTTCCAAATGTTGGTCTATCGAGCAGTTGGATGTCAATAACACATCCTTGCACAACTCTTTGGATGAGGAGGTTATACATGTATCCTCCACCTGGTTATGACAAGGCAAAAAAGGGGCAAGTTTGTCATCTGCTGAAATCTTTATACGGCATGAAGCAGGCGTCAAGACAATGGAACAAGGAGTTCACATCCAAACTGCAGGATTATGGATTTGTACAATCCTATCATGACCCTTGTCTCTTCATTTTATCTGTAGCTTCTCACCAGCTATTTTTGCTTGTGTATGTGGATGATGTGCTTCTCACTGGCATCTCAGTAACAGAAATGGACAAGGTTAAATCCTACTTGGATGCAGCGTTTACTATAAAGGATCTCGGCCCTGCCAAGTATTTCGTGGGCAGGGAGATAACTAGATTTGTGGATGGTATTTATATTAGTCAGTGTAAATATATAAGGGACCTCCTTACTGATTCAGGGCACACGGATTGCACACTTGCTGCCTAAACCCTAAACCTGGTGGATTTGTATTTTCAGCAGATGATCAGGATAAATCTGCACCTTATCACAATCCTGAAAAGTTCAAGAGACTTATTGGCTGTTTGCTTTATCTTAGCTATAATCATCCTGATCTAACATATGTTTTCCAACAGCTAAGTCAGTTTGTTCAATAGCCACGAGACTCTCATTGGGATGCAGCAAGACACGTTCTTCGTTATCCGACAGGCCATCAGAATATTGGTCTCTTCTATTCCAACAAATCTTCCACCAATCTTACACCTTTCAGTGATGCTGATTGGGGAAGTTGTCGTGTCTCCAGGCATTCTTTAACTGGTTTCTGTTTGTTTCTTGGCACCAACATCATCTCCTGGAAGACCAAGAAACAACCTACAATCGCATGTCCCTCTGCTGAAGCCGAGTACCGCGCCATCACTGTCAGGGAGGTTCAATGGGTGTTGTTTATGCTTGATGACTTTAAGTCTCCTTCTGTACTTCCTGTTCCGTTTCATTGTGACAACCATGTTGCCATGATATTACTGCGAACCTGGTGTTTCATGAGCGAATGAAACATATAGAGATTGATTGCCATGTAGTCCGAGACACCTTCAAATCAGGACTTATTCTACCCCAACATATCTCATCTACTCGTTAGCTTGCCGACATCTTCACTAAGGCACTTTCTGTGTCTGCCTTTCACTTCATCTTGAGCAAGATGAGCCTCTGGAATGCTCATCTTGAGGAGGGAGTGTTGAACTGTCAAATAGAGAAGCCACCTTGCCCCAACACTTCACTGCTGAATTCTGTGGAAGCTTGATGGTGGGGGATCAATCAGCCTTGACCGCAGTTCGCATACAGAACTTATCAATATTGAAGAATAGATGCAGTGATAAAAACGTAATCGCCGCCATAAATGAAAATGTGACTTCAACAAATAACGATGATGAGAAGATTGAACAAAGACAAGTGGCTGCATTCAAACACTTTGATACACAATGATCGGACGACTGTTTTTAGACATATTCTTTGTATGCGTTTCTGTTAGTATAAGTACGTTGTTCTTTCTGATGTGTAAGTTAAGAAATTTGAGAGAAAGATAGTTGTAATTTGAGCCATTATCTCGATTCTCTGAAGAAATGAAAAACAGAGTTCATATTTCATCTCTTTAACTCATACAATTCAATCAGAAATCCAAAATTGCTGGATTTCAAGATCATGTTGTCTTCCTGCTCTACTTTACTTTCTTTAGGTACAATATTCCTGAATTGTCGAAAAATTACAAGGTGTACGCCCTAGATTTGCTCGGTTTTGAATGGAACGAGAAAGCACTTGTTGAGTACGGTGCATTGGTTTAGAGGGATCAAGTTGTCAATTTCTTGAAGGATGTAGTTAAAGAGCCAACTATTTTGGTTGGGAATAGTCAAGTGCTAATTGTTTCAGACTCCATTCTTTTATATTTTTTTACGACTAGTTTTCAACTTCAACATATTGTATTGTTCACTTTCATAACATTATATCGATCACTTTGAGCCTCATATTACTTTCCAGAATCATTAATTCCAATCTATGCTCGTACTTGCATTCTTTCCGTGCTATGTACTTTCTCCATTGTGTCTCGGGAGACATATTTCATCAATCTGGGTACCTATGATGCCGGAAAAAGAAGCACTAGCATTACATTTCAATGTTGTTTTCTATTTAAGCATAATTTCAAATTTATGTGCACAATTAGAGTTCATGATCTGTGCTAAGCTTCTTTGTGTCTCAGGCTAGGTGGGTTTACTGCTTTGGTGGCATCATCATCACTGCAAGATCAAATTAAGGAGGTCATATTGCTTAACAGTGTTGCACGGTTTGGTAATGGCACCACTGAACCTGAAGAAAATACGTTTAAGAAGTTTATTCTAAAGCCTGTGAAGGAACTATTTCAACCTGTAGCTCTTTGTTTCTTGTTCTGGCAAGCTAAGCAACCAGCACAGATCAAGTTCATCTTGAAAAGCATACCTCCTTTCCTCATTACGACAGGCGTAAAACCTTCTGCATCATGATTTCTCTTGACTGAGATACCAAAAATCATGACTTTGATTGATGATATCTTTTCGTTTCAGGTACATGTTAACGCAGCGAATGTGGATGATTATCTCATTGATTCCATAACAAGGCCATCATCTGACCCAAATGCTGGAGAAGTCTATTACAAGTATTTTTTTTTTAATAAATGTCATTTTATTATGGGCTATCATTTGGGTGGATGTCAAACTACATACAAAAAAAGCAGTCCCGGGGGCCAAACCTGTCAACTACTAGGAAGTTCTCATGGACCCCACCTAGAACATGTTTTGTGTTTGAGAGTTTTCCTAATCCTTGTTCAACCTTTCTGTCTTTTAGTTTGCACCCCCACAATGGAGATTGCGTGGTGAGGGTTGTGAATTGAAGCTCCATCAACTCTTCGCACTCTACCTCGCTTGTCCTGTCCAGCTGTGTATCTATTTACGTCTTATATATGGTAGCTTTCCTTTTTTCCATCCTCATTATTTCCCTATTTTCTCTAGACATATGAGATTCATGTAGGTGATTTAGCCCCGCTGAGCCCCGTTTTGCAAGAGAGTATGCAATGATATTGTCTTCCCTAAACTAATGATCACTCATATGTGTAACCTTGAAGACGTAAGGACTAATTCATCCTATTAGTCACATAGGTATCAAATGTTGCACTTGTTTTGCCTCAGTTCACCACTAGCATTGAATCTGTTTCGAAGACGATTTTTCCCTATCCTTGCTCTTGGCACAGTCTCAGTCCTTCTAGTATCGCTCGTAACCCAGCGTTGTTATTTGTTCCCATCCTGAAATGCCTGGAGTAAACTGCTAGGAAATCTCCATTTTCATCACGAACAATTCCTCCACCTCTCAGTTTAGCTTCATCCATTCTCGTGGGGGCGATGACCATGCAACGATATAGATCCTCTCTAATGGTGAGCTTGTGCACTGGATATGCAACCATGCTAGAATACTCATGTCCATCACCTGCAATTTAAATCGAATGTTAGCACAATTGAAAGCATCAATAATGGAAGGACGCACTTGCCTTCATGTTTGATCCATGGTTGCTCTCGCACCATCATAAGGGGTTTGCATCGCCTCAGGCATAGGCACCATGTGAGCCAAGGTGATTCCCACCAGGTAATCAGACATAGTAGCATTTTTTTGCATACGAGAAACAAAGATGGATTCTGCCTCTCCAGGTGCAGATCATGATATGGAATCCCAAACAGTTATCCAACTCTCTTCCGCATTTCCTTTGCTAGGACACTCATAGCGAAGATATGCTCCACGGTTTCTTGTTCCCTCAGGTCACAACAATCACATGTCGATGCCAAATGTATGTCCCAACGTTTAATGTTTTCATCCAGAGGGAGACATCTTTGCCATACTTGCCAAGCACAAAATGCAATTCTTGGAGGAAGTGCCCAGTACCATTCGACCCTGTTTGGTCGTTCAGCAGAGGGGCTACCCTCGTGGAGGTTGGAGGTAGATCTGTCGCATCAAATGAGGCCGCCTTGTTTTTATCCGCCTATTTTCCTCCCATATCACCCGACAATGATTGGCCGTTCGTGGAGGAGCCACCTCCATTGAGGATGGAGTCGGAGCTGCCATGGCGAGATCTATCGTCACTGTCTGTGGTTGAAGAATGATGTCTACCGCAGAAAAAAAAAAAAAAAGGCCGATGAAAATCTCTTGAAAGGCTGAAAGCTAGTGAGATGTCAGAGCGTGAATTTTAGAGAGAGAAGTCAGGAAGTAAGTGATGTATGTATATAAATTACATGTATGAGTTTTGGATCATGCCTCATCAAACTTTGTTGAATATAGTCCCTTCTCCAGTCTAAGATTCATCATCTTTTCTATTCTCTGTCTTCTAGACTTTCCTGCCCGCTTCTCCTTCTCTGGTGCGATCTTGATCCTTGGGTCGATCGTGCGAAAGCTTTTCGAATTAAGGAATTCTATCCAAACATTACCCTTGTCAACCTACAAGCCGGACACTGTCCACACGGCAAAGTGCTCATGCTGATGAATAAGGCTTTGTTAGATTGGCTATCCACAGTACCGCGAATGGCTTCTATTGAAGCTTAATACTGCATTTAATGGCTACTTGTCGATCTCTTGCATGTGAATTGTAAAGATGCAAGTGGGAATCCACTCTGTTATTTCCTAGATTTTGCGTGTACCTCGGGCTAATCCTCTAGACATCATCATCTGTCTCTAGATAACAAAACTTTTCCAAGTCTTCCTATGAAAACTAGTATTTAGTATATGTACAACACACTAATTAGTGGATAATTCCTTAATAAAAATTTAACCTTTTTTTTGGTAGGTTAAATTTTTATTCACTGCAGTCAAGTGGCCAAAATTATTTACAATGAAGCAGACTTGTAGTCTGCTTTCCGGACCGTAATTGTATAGTTACTCTACAAGTGATAGTAACCTGTCTATGCAGTCATACTACTACGAAATGAATTTTGCAACACAGCCAAGGGGAGTCTCATCCATTCTCCAATAGTTCGTCCCTTGGTGGAATATTATGTGCTAATAACTAGGTCCACACATGGAGCTGAACCCACTCTAGTGGAGCTGCCACGTGTGAATCCCCTTCAAACCTTATTTCATTTCTTTCCAGTCATAAGTACCATGTGACTGCTTGCCAGATTGCATGCCTGATTTCCTTCCATTTTGTACTAGATACCATTGCCATATGCTATTCAAAGTGGCCTTGCAAGTCAGCATGACCTTCATAGAGCTAACCGAATCACCAGTAAACTTAACTCCATATTTAGCATTTGAACATTTAATAAAACAATGTTGAGTGGTTTCAGTTTGTAGACTACACATCACACACCATTTCATTATATCTGGGATGCTCATTCCTCTGTTCAGAAGTTTATCCACCATTGGAATTCTTTCTTGGAGAAGTCTCCAACTGAAAATCTGTGTTATCTTGGGGACTATCTTCCAAGGCCTGCATACATATTGGATAGATCGCCTGATATCTATCCAAAAGTTGGGATAGGACAGTGTATCCAATTGAGACCGAGTATTTACCAGCCTCCCCTATTTCCCAATACCAAAAATCTTGATCCCGACTTGTTAGTCTTGTCTGCTGTAAGCTCTGCCTAAGGTTTTCCAGCAAGGTCAGTTCTCTTGGCCGCAGTTGATGCCTAAATGTAAGTGCCCATGGCTGTGAGATCTGATGACCAGTGTAGATTTCACTCACTATAGTGTCCTTCTGGTTGCTCAGTCTGTACAGCTGCCCAAATGTTAGTGCTAAGCACCCTTCACCTTGCCTGTCATATCTCCATAATAGAGCCTTGTCGCCACTGCGAGGGATAGGTTCAGCTTGCTGGTGAACCATGTATCTTCTGTTATTCTCCAAATGTCCTCCCAATAGTTTAACACTGAGCCATGTAAAGCCACAAGGCTCCAATTACATTGCATCAGTTTGTGTGTAATATTTAGATTCACTTATCTCCACAGACTGTGTTCTTCCAATCTCATCCTCCATAGCCATTTAGCTAGAAGGGTCGTATTCATAAACCGAATGTTCCTGATGTTTAGTCCACCCTCAGCCAGCTTTGAGCATACTCCCTTCCAGTTGATCCAGTATATAGGATAACTGCTCATATGGATTTGTCTCTACAAGAATTTGTTCATGATCTTCTCCAAATCCTTAAGCACTTGCTTTGGAGCCTTAAATAAAGACATGAAGTATACTGGCAGGCTTGACAACATCGATTTCAATAATGTCACTCTGCCAACCAATGTAAGAATTTGTTGTCCCATTTCAGTACATGTTACTTAATAGTCTCCAGAATTGGTCTCCACATTCTCATACTCTAGGATTATCCCCCAATGGTAAACCAAGGTAAGAGCATGGCAGCGTAGCTGTTCTGCAGCTAAGAATATTAGCCATTCTCTGAAGTGATCTATCTTCCATGTTCATCCCGAAGAGTTTGCTCTTGTTGAAGTTTATCGATAAGCTAGATGTAAGTTCAAAAATTCGTAGAACCCCCTTCAAGACTCGGATATTTTTCCTATTACCTTTGACAATCAAAAGCGTATCATGCACATATTAAAGATGGGAGAGCTTGATACTATCAATTTTGATGGTTGTCAGCTTGTCCAGTTCTACTGCTTTATGTAGCAATATATGAAGTCCTTCGGCAACTATCAAAAACAGAAAGGGGGAAAAGGGGTTGCCTTGTCATAGACCCCTCTTGAGCTTGAATTCTCCAGAGCTAAAACCATTAATGAGCACCACTGCATGAGGAGTTGTTCGAAGTGGGACTTTATTCACCTGATTGAATAGATGCAAGTTCCACCCTTTATTTACTGCTATAGAGACAAGAGTTCTGAGTGTGCTCATCATTGCTACGGGTGCAATCATAATCAATTTCATTCACCTGACTGTATCCTTTGACTACCAATCGTGCCTTATACCATTCCACTCTTCCCTCGGGGTTCTACTTCCCAATAAACACCCACTTACATCCAACAACCTTCTTACCAGGTGATAGTGGCACAACGCCATGTTTTATTATTTATAAGAGCCTCAAACTTCTTTATCATTGTCGTTTTCCATCTCGAGTCTTCCATAACTACTTGCCAACACTTAGAAATAGAGACAATGTCCAAAGATACAATAAATAATCCATGTTTAGAAAGTATATGAGGGTAAGAGATACAATTAGCAATATCATGGGGATGAGAAATATTAGGGGAAAAGCCATATTTGTTTGGTGGAACCCCTGCATTGTTGCGAGTGGTCCTCCTAGCCGTAATATCACGGACAGGAATATCAGTAAAAGGAGTAGGAATACCAGCAAGAGGAGTAGTGTCACCTGAAGATGAAGATGAAGGTACCCCCGAAGTTGAAGCAGGCAAGGACCTTGGGCATGAAACTGGTGCAGGTGACTCTGGAACCTCTTTAGTCTCCTCTCTCCTCTGCCATTGACTATAAGAATAGTATCTCGTATATACCAACGATGGATCCCTCTGTCCTGGAATCTCTTACTGCACCCAACTCCACTCGTCTATGAAGGACATGAAATGTCTCCCACTCGTACTATCATATGTCCCCACTTATCACAACTACTCTCATCTCTGTTGCCATTATTATTCTCCCCCTCGTGTAGTACACTATCAAGCGAGTCCTCAAGCGGTGAGGAGGACCCATGCTGGAAGTACGACTCATGCTCTTGAAATGTAACATCCATGCTCCCAAACAATCTCCGCTCAATCGGACTCCAGCACACATATCCCTTTTGGGTCGCAGAGTATCCCTTGAACAATCTTGATAGCCCTCATATCCAACTTTTCAACCCCTGGCCTATTATCCCGTACAAAACAGACACAACCAAAGGTTCTCAACTGAATAATGTCCTTTTTTGTACCATTCCATATCTGAAATGAAAACTTCCAACCTAACACTCGAGATGGTATCCGGTTAATCAGGAATATGGCTATAAAACTATTTGTCCCCACAAATATTTTGGGACATTCATGGTGAGCATCATACTTCTGACCACCTCAAGAAGATGACAATTTTTTTCTCTTAGCTACCCGTTTTGCTCTGGTGTGTATGGTCAGGTAGTTTGATGCTTAATATAATGTGATGACAAATATTCTGTGAACGTCCTGTTGGTGTATTCTGTACCATTATCAGATCTCAACCCCTTCATTACTGCACCATATTGCATCTATATTCCTTTGTGAAAATCCTTAAAATAGACCAATACATCACTCTTATCTTATTTTTCATTAAATATAGCCCAGTGACATGGGAGTAACAATCAATGAAAAACACAAAGTAACGGAATCCATTGAATGTTACTATTGGGAAAGGGCCTCCAAAAATCCAAATGTATCAAATCAAAAATACGTGAACTTCGACTACTAGAGCTAACATTAGAACTTATGGTATGCTTTTCCAACTCACAAGCATCACAAATTAGTTTCTCTTTATTCACTATAGCAAATAGGATGGGATAAAGTCGACTCAAAGTCAATAAAGAGGGATGACCTAATCGCCTATGGTGAAGCATTATGTCTTCCACAGTATTGTCTCCTCCAGGTCTCTCCACGATGGATGAAAGGGTTGAGTCTAATCCCTTTTTATTCATGTACCACAAGCTATTACGCCATGTCCCAGTCCTAAGTACCTTGCATGTCCTCTTCTCCCGGAAGATCACCTGAGGTATATCAAACAATATAGTACAATTCAATTGGTTAATAATGTAAAACTTTGGACAAAATCAAAGGTACAATGCACTTTACCCTTACCCACCACTGGCCTATCAGTGTCATTGACTGTCTTAACACTCAATGGATTTGCTAAGGGAGTATAGGAATTGAACTTCCTAGCAACACTCGTCACGTGTCCAGAATCTCCAGAGTCAATGATCCAATCTGACGAGCCAGCAGTAGAAAAGGATGTCAGGGCTAGTGAGTTATATATACTTGTGAAACCCGAGGCCAAGGCAGTGTTACCAGAGAAGTCGTATGGGGTAGGTGTATCAAAGCCCATCCTCACGCCTTTGAGTTTCCTCTGGAGTACGCCTTTGAGTTTCCTCTGGAGTACGCCTTTGAGTTTTCTCCTCTACGGTCATAGTACTCTCCATAGTCTCCTCCTCATCAGCATCCACTATCAAGTTGGTGCGATAGCCTCCTCGACCACCACCTCTAGGACCTCCTCTCTTACCTCCACGACCTTTACCTCTACCTCTATCTCCAAATCTACCTCTACCTACAAAATCTCTCTCGCGGGACATCCTCGAGCAAGACTTCATCAAGTAGCCAACCGCCCCACACTGATAACAACTGTGAGTCTCCTCCTGAGCTCCAGTCACCCATGAGCTAGCAATAGCTAGAGCCTTCATGCCCAAAACTACACTCGGCGTAGATTGTATCTTTATCTCGCTCTCTGCCTGAATCATAGCAGCAATAGCCTCATCCAGTGATGAAATCTTGGCATGGGATAACAAAACTGATCTACTTGAGTGAAAAATCGAATTCAAATTCTTCAAGAATTTCATAATCCTTCCTTTCTCAAAGCATTGTCGCATTTTACATTTCGAGTTACCACAGTTGGACAATGGGTCATAGTGATCCATCTCAGCCCCCAATCTCTTCAGGGAAATAAAATATTCCTGAATAGACTTCTCTCCCTGGACCTCCGCATCGATCTCCAACTGAAGCTGAAACACTCTTATTTGATTTTCAGCTTCGAAATAAATGGTCTTCACACCGCATCTCACTCACCAGACTAAGGCCATCCGCAGTAGAAGAAACAAATGCAGTCATCGAGTTCAAAAATTAGATACATAGCTGAGCATGAGTGACTTTCCACTCCTTAGTGGAAGAAATGTCACTCCCCGACTCACACTGCCTCAGGTGGCCTTCCATATTCCTCCCTACTAATATGGTCTTAATCCTAAGGGACCAACTAAGATATGTGGCTGATCCAGCAAATTTCAAATCTGTCGGTTGAAGATCAAGTTTTATCGAAGCAGCAGTAGGGACAACAGTCGAGGTTGAGGCATTCGCTCCCCGTATGAGCCCAACCATGGCTTTTAGCACCTTAGGATTGAGTTTCCCCAGAATCTCCAATTCGTGTTTAGACATACTATCATCTGTCCCTGTCATCTCACACACAGTCGCTCCAATCACAACCAATCACAGCAACAACACGACTCACATAGCTCGATCCTCCACGTTCAAACATATCTACACAACAATTCACATGTCTCAACACCTAACCATCAATACTCAATCCAAAACAACATCACACAATGCCTAATTAGATCTCAAAGTTTAGGAAAATACGATCAATCAATCAAACAATTCACCATATTTGATAAAATACCACCACCACAATCACCACAACGTACCCACTATATTCCCAACTAAGTTGGGATCTGGGGGGTCAGATGTATGCGGTCTTACCCTTGTAATTATACAAAGAGACCATTTCCGTTGCGACCCAATATGCATTGCATCATTTGATATATTGAGTTTCAGCAACTTCACTAAATATAAGAACTGAAATTTAATAGAGCCATTATACTCTAGTTTATTATTAGCACAAAGTTAAAAGAATTATCAATAATGACTCTTTCAGTTCCATTTGCAAGGACAGATTCAATAAAATACCAATATACATCAAACACACGGAATCAACAAAAACCAATCTAACAGATGTGAAGAGGGAATCAGATGAAGAAACTACTTCCCAACTCCGGCAATGGTGCGTGGTTGCAGCAACGGCGACACTGACATCTGCAGAAAGCTCTTTTCGCAGTGAGCTCAACCGCGGTGATGGCTGGAGTTTCTGACACCAGATGCGCCCAAATATGGCAAAAACCTGCCGCGAGCTTATGGAAATCAGTAATGGAAATCAGTATTGAAATCTTAGTTCATTATATTAATTACTTCCTTTGGTACATATATATAGAAGAGATAGTTCACCTGCTCTTTTTCACCAAACCATTCAACCAATCCTACACATTTATTCAACACTCCCCCTCAAGATGGGCGAAATATATTGATGAAGCCCATCTTGTTACAAAACCCATCCAAATCTAACGCATTAAGGCCTTTGGTGAGCCAGTCAGCAGTCGGTCCTTATTAGCCACATGTCCTAACTCCAAAAGCCCACTTGTCAGCAACTATTTGATGAAAAACCTATCAATCTCTACATGTTTGGTTCTGTCATGTTGGACCAAGTTATTAGCAATAATGATAGCTGACTTGTTTTCACACCAAAACTGCATATGTGCTCCCTCATCCATCTTCAACTCTATCAGTAAGGACCTCAACCACATCATCTCAGTAATACTCAGGGCTATAGCTATGTATTGTGCCTCAGTTGTAGAACAAGCAACAACGGATTGCTTCTTACTCATCCAGGAGACCAGATTGTCTCCTACAAACATGCAGTATCCCGTAGTAGACTTCTTTTCATCAGCACAACTAGCCCAATCTGAATCACAATATGCCTCAATGTTCATACTCATGTTCTTACTAAAGATCAATCCCTTTCCTGGTGCATTCTTCAAGTATCTCCGAATCTGGTACACCGCATCCATGTGGCCCTTTCTCTGGTCATGCGTATATCTGCTCACCACACTAACAACAAATGAGATGTCAGGTCGGGTGTGACTCAGGTAAATCAACCATCCAACCAATCTCTGATATCTTTCTCTATCCACTGACTTAACAGCATCAACACTCAAATTCACCTTCTACTTGATAGGTACCCTGGCAGGCTTGCAACCTAGAATGCCTGTATTCGTGAGATAATCCAAGACATACTTCCTTTGGCATAACACTATCTCCTTTGGTACTCGAGCTACTTTGATCCCAAGAAAGTATTTCATCTTTCCCAAATCCTTCACCTTGAACTCCTTGCCTAGTTTCACTTTTAGTTGTACTCTCTCTCTCTCTCATCAACTCCAATAATAATCATATCATTCACATACACAGCCAGCATTGTGATATGATCTCCAGTATGTCTCAAAAAAATAGTATGATAGGCATTAGTCTTCTTATAGCCCATGTCCACCATAGCCTTCCTGAATTTGTCAAATAAAACTCTTGGGGATTGTTTCAGGCCATATAAGGATTTTTTTAATCCTACAAACTTTTTCCAGTGTCTGATCAGTGCCAAATCCCGGAGGGATCTCCATGTACACCTCCTCGAGTAAGTCACCATGAAGAAATGTATTCTTCAAATCAAGATGATGTAGACTTCATCCCTTATTTGCTGCTACGAAGACTAAGGTCCTAACTGTGCTCATCTTGGCAACCGGTGCAAAGGTCTCATCATAATCAATTCCATAGGTTTGGCTATAACCTTTGGTACCAGTCGAACCTTGTATCGCTCCATTGCTCCATCTGGATTCTGCTTCACAGTAAAAAAAAACCTTGCATCCAACAGTCTTCTTCTCAGATGGCAGTGGTACAAGTTCCCAGGCCCCATTCTTCACAAGAGCCTCCAACTCCTCTATCATCGCAGCTCTCCACTTCGGATCCTTCTTCGCAACCTGCCAACACTTAGACACAAAGACACTGTCCAAAGAAGCAATAAAAGTCTTGTGGCTAGATGAAATATGAGAGTAAGATATGTGATTGGCAATATCATGTGGAAATCCATACCGATCAGGTGGAACGCTCACATTAACTCGGGTAGTTCACCTCAACGGTAAGGGGTAAGAAGAATGAATAATATCAGTAGAAGTATGAAAAGGAATAATATCACATGTGGGTGCTGGGTGACCTATAGTGGGTGGTGCAAATGTCTCCAGAGTCAGGGCAGGTCGAGCATCGAGACATGGAACAGGCGATGCATCTCCTCTCTTGTGGTACCTGTAACGCAGCTTCAAAGTCTCAATATCACTCAAACTCATCTCATCACACCTTGTGTCTTGAACAAGGTAGGACATGGAATTACCCCTACAGTCACTGTTCGTGGCTCACCCCTAATGTCACTCTCCTTCTCTCGCAATACACTCCTACTCACTATCAATGGCTTTCCTCTCACGTCACTCTCCCCCTCTCGCCGATCAACCTGAGGTGAGTCCTGGAATGGTGAAGGTTCCCCTCGAGTGAAATAAGGCTCTAACTCTTGAAATATAACATCTAAACTCACAAACGGTCGGCGATCGACCAGACTCCAACAAATGTACTCCTTTTGGGTAGATGAGTAACACTTAACAGATCTTGGATCCAACTTACTGACTCCGGATTGGTTATCTTTCACAAAACATACACAACCAAATATCCGTAGTTCCAACACATCTCCTCCAGTGCCAGTCAGTACCTGAAATGGAGATTTTCATTCCAGTACTCGGGAGGGTACTCGATTTATCAAATAAGCTACTGTCATAACTGCTCACCCCCACCAATATTTTTGGACATTCATAGAAATCATCATGCTCCTTGCAACCTCGAGAAGGTGACGATTCTTTCTTTCCGCCAACCCCATTTTGCTCTAGTGTGTAGGGACACGTGGTCTGATGTCTAATTCCATGAAATGATAGATAATCCTCAAATGACTTATTCGTGTATTCCATGCCATTATGAGACCTCAAAACTTTAATAACGTCACCAAACTGAGTGTGAACCTCCCTATGAAAATCCTTAAAATAGGCAAAGACCTCACTCTTATTTTTCATCAGGTATAACCAATTAACTCGGGAGAAAAAATCAATAAAAGTCATCAAATATAAATATCCATTAACTGTCGAGGTCGGACAAAGACCCCAAACATCAGAATGTACGACATCGAACACCTGAGAACTCTTGTGTCCAGAGCTAACATAAAAGCTTCCGGTATGCTTCCCTAACTCACAAGCGTCACAGACCAATATATCCTTATTGACTTGCGCAAAAGATCGAGGGTACAAGCGACTCGTAAGGGGAAACAAGGGATGACCTAAGCGTCTATGGTGCAGCAACAGCTCTGTCACAACCCTCTTCTCCCTCTCAAATTTCTTTGCCATCAATGAAAGGGCTGAGGCCATGCCCTTTCGATCCAGGTACCACAGTCCATCATGCCACGTGCCAGTCTCAAGAACCCGACCTGACCCCTTCTCCAGAAAAATCATCTGTGGAATGTCAAAGATAACACGACAATTGAGTTGAAGAACAATAGCACTAATGGTGGGAAGGCACGAAAAGTCGCAGATGACCAAAAAATGGGCCTCTCCGACGACAGAGACA
>JAOWBN010176774.1:0-17719 GCA_028565015.1 Pinguicula moranensis
ATTTAGAGTTTGATAAAATTATGGAGTTTCACAATTTGAGTCATCAACCCAAATGATCCATAATATATATATCGAAACTCAAGGAACAAGATGATTTTAGTCATTTAGTATACATGAAAATAACAAGAGCACAATGCTCTAGGTCACACTATACTTAACAGAAATACCCATGAGTTTTATGATTGTGACATTGCCATTTCTCGAAATTACAAGAACAGCCCCTGGAGTTTGCAAAAGTACAAAAGCCCCCCGGTGGTTCTGAGAAATCACAGAGCCATCCCCAAACTTCTGAGAAATTATAGGGCCATTCCCAGACTTCTGGGAAATTGCACGGAAGCCCGTAAACTTCTGAGAAATTGCATAGGAGCTTGCAAACTTCTGCAAAAATTGCACAAAAGCCCGCAGACTTCTGAAAAATTGCACAGAAGACCACAGACTTCTGAAAAATTGACCAGGGACCCAAAACTTTTTGATAAATTGCAGAAAAATCACAGTGTCGCAAATCCATGATATTTTGCGCTCGGATGCTTTATTTGATACCTTGAGACCCCAAAATTAATTCTGTTGGTCAAGTTTGCATCGCACACAAATTACAACTCCACAAAAATAATGAATGGATACTGAATTGTGGGGCTACTAATACTATGACTTATGATGCTACTGATCTAATTTCTCCCGCTGAACCCGACAAATCTGATATTCAAACGGCAAATGGCGGGGTATCTACAGTTCAAGGTGCAGGATCTATTGAACTATCTCCAACATTGAAGCTCAAAAATTGCCTTTTTGTTTCTCTTTCATGCAAACTACTATCTGTTAGCCATGTCTTCAAAGAATTAAATTACATGATTGTGATGTACCCTACTCTTTTTTTAATGCTATATATCCGGACAGGGAAGATCATTGGGCGTGGCACTGAGCGTATGAGTCTATATTACGTGGATGAAGTTGGTCGACATGGATCTGTTTCAATAGCAAATGGACAGGCATACCGAAACATGAAGTTATGGCACCAGCGGCTAGGACATCCATCTATGGGGTACCTAAGAATTCTATGTCCCAAAATCTTTAGGAGTCCGACTACTTTTTCATGCAAAACTTGTATCTTGGCTAAGAGTCATCGACAGTCGTTTCCAGTTACACATACTCATACGACTTTTGCATTTCATCTAATTTATTCTGATGTATCGGGACCTGCACCTAGTTTTTCTTGTGGATTATTCTAGTATTTTGTCTTGTTCATTGATGATTGTACACGTATGACATGGGTTTATGATAGTAAATAAGAAGATACGGACAGATGATGAAACTGAACTTGCTAAACGAGATCAATATCAACGGCTAGTAGGAAAACTTATCTATTTGTCCCACACCTAGCCAGATATTGCCTTTGCATTTAGCTATGAGAGCCAGTTTATGCACAAACCTCAAGTAGATCACATGGAAGCAGCCTTAAGGATCATTCGTTATCTTAAAGGAACACCTAGAAAGGATATTATCTTTCGAAAAAATGGCCATTTGGATCTACAAAGATATAATGATACATATTGGGCCGGAAATCCAATAGACCGATGATTGACCGCAGGAAACTTATGCTGGTTGGCGGTAATGTGGTTACTTGAAAAGAAGCAAAAGGTAGTGGCTATATCAAGTGCAGAAGCAGAGTTTTGAGAATTTCTCGAGGAGTAGGCGAGATACTATGGTTACAAAAACTATTAGCAGAAATTGGGTTCCTAGTAAAAGAAGGATGTCAATTGAAATGTAATAACAAGGCATCCATCAGTATTTCAGGAAATCCCGTGCAACATGATCATACAAAACGTATTGAAGTGGATAGGCACTTCGTAAAGGAAAAGATAGAAAGTGAACTTATCAGTATGCCGTTTGTTCGATCAGCTTGCAGATTTTTTAACTAAAGAATATCAGGAAGAGCGCTCCGCAAAATACTGGGCAAGTTGGGTACCAAAGACTTGACATCACAACTTGATGGGGAGTGTTAGAATAGAAAAGCAGCATTCAATAAATTCAAAATACAAAATACTGCACCTACCTGATCTTCTTCAAGACTTCTTCCTGATATTACCCCAAATAATTACTTTATACCTCTGTATTTCAAGCATTTTACAACTTTACCTTGTATAATCCGCCGAGCACCCATGCGTTCTCATTTCTGATTCTCCATCAGAATGAGTTCATCCGCCTTCTCTCCTTCCAATCCCAGGCAAATCATCGAACATGTGCTGCTCTTCAAAGTTAATCCCAGCACCGATCCTTCTGCCATAAACGCTATGCTCGGCAAACTCGATTCCTTAGTCTCTCTCGATAGCGTCCTACATTTATCAGCTGGGAAAATCTACCGCTCTACATCAACTTCACCTGCATGCTGCACTCTTTATACAAATCCAAATCCGAATTGATTTCCCATGCAAAAAATCCAACCCATGTGGGCATCGAGAACTACGTCTTACCCTTAATCAACAACGCAATGGTCGTTGAGTGTCTGTCGGGAAAACTTCTCACCAGCAAGGGTGGAGGGGTAGGTTTTCAATCTGCTCGATTACGATTTTCAAGGGAGAGAAGGAACTGGAGGCACTGGATTTGGATTCAGAACTTGCGAATGAGCATTACAATAAGGTGAGGGTGTTTCTTGATGGAGTGTTGTTGTTGGATTACACAGTGCCAGTAGCAGCTCCTTCTCCATTGGCCATCATCTAGGCGGCGAGCTACTACCATTTCCATGGTTGGGACAGTTAAAACTCTATATTTCCTGTCCTGTTGATTCTATTTTGTTACTCCATCAAGTGCATACAACAAGGGGATTCTATGAGGTAGAATTGTGGATTTATCATCGTAAATGTATTTTGCTGACATGCACTATAGATGTTACACATCTTGTGTTTGTTTATTTTCATCCCGATGAGATTCCTGGGTATTGATTAAGTTGATGCATGAAAATTTTGCTAGTTTTCATATTTGAGATATGAGAACTGCTCTGTTGGAGTTTGGTTTATGTAATCTTGATTCCATTAGATATAGTATAGTGCTTTGATTTAGGTTATAATCATAGAAGATGAAGTTCTATCTTTCATTCTCATTCCAGGTTAATGTGTTTTTGATTTGTTCAAATGCCATGGAGTACCATGCTCAAGATAAGGTCTTTTATAGGTAGGTATGCAATGCCTTTATGTTATCTCTCCTTTCTTCGTGTTGCAATCCTTCTTTCTGTCTGATCAATTGATGTATTAGGGCCGAGCTATATAAGAACTTGCAAAGAGTGACTTTAAAAATCTGAGGCATTAGGTGGACGATGGTGAACTACAGGCACTAAGGGAAGTTGAGTTAAACTTGTTTTTGGGCTTAATTCTATGTTGTTTAGCTATGTTAGATTCTTTTGTTTAGTTATCTTGGGACTAATTGTAAAAATAGACCTTTCTATGAAGTTGAACATATTGTTGAGGTTAATTCTGCTGCAACTCAAAACCTTTCTTTTGTGTACTAGTTTTTTTTCCTTGCTTATGTTTCACATGTGTTACTTGTAGTTGAGTATTTAACTATTACATCTCCTATTCGAGCATTGTAGTTATTGATATTTGAAGATCCTTGTGCAAGTTTTCAGAGTAACTGTCTGAAGATTTCTGTGAAAAAAACTCAGCATTTTATAACTCCTATAGTTTATGAGCAGGGGATTAGAGTATTTAACCAAGGAGACGAGCTACACCCAATGGTGCACTATACACCCAATTGTATTTGACAATGATGTCAACTAAATCAAATGTTTGTTATTTTATTCGATATAGTTTTTTTTATTATAGATTAACTCCTTATAAAATAGAGTTTGTGGCAGTTTTAGAGATCATGTAGATAAGGGAGAATCTCAACTTGATAAGGATGTGATCTCTTTAAATTAGGGATCACATCCTTTTACAGTTTAGTTAGAGATTTTCCTCTATCCCCATCTATGCTAACACTCTATCTCAAGTTGAATTTCATGGTCTTCAATTCCCAACTTGCTTAATTTGTTTGAGAATATTTGTTTTGTCACTGCTTTAGTCAAGATGTCTGCGAGTTGCTCTTTAGATCTTACAAATGGTAGACTAATTACCTCTTCTTCAATTTTTTCTTTTATGAAGTGACGATCGACTTCAACATGATTGAACTGATCATGCTGAAGCGGGTTTTCAGATATACTGATGGTTGCTTTGCTGTCACACCTTAAATCATGGGGCTGTTCTAAAACTTTCATGGAACTGGAGACCTGTTCTGCAAATTTTTAGAAGCTGAGGGTAGTTCCCATAATTTTTGTGAACCTGGAGACTGGTTTTTCAAATTCCCTGAAGTTGAGGGATGTTTTTGCATTTCCCATGAAGTCACGGACTTCTTCTAGAAAGTCCAAGAAATTGACGGATCTCACTGCAAATTTTGGAAAGATCGATGGCAATCTTGTAAAAAATCAAATTTAGGGGATAGATTAGTCTTTTTACCATAGACTCTTAGGGGCAAATATGGATTTTGTGCGTCTTCTTCACGATAGCGGCTGTGAGAATTGCCAGGACCGTGTTTCTCGCTACGTCGTGCGTCTTCTCCATGAGAGTGACCATGTTTCTTGCCAGTTCCGTATTTCTTGCCATGTCTCATCCAGTTCCGTGTTTCTCATCAATTTTTATCTCTGTTGCTATTTCTTCGGCTCTTGCGATTACTCCTCCCCCAAAGCCAAAGAAATTCTCACGGACATGCTCGTCGTCACCATGGATTTGCTCTCCGCCTCTGGGATTGGTGGCATCTTTGAGGCCGCCCAAGGTGTGCGCACTTCCTCCCATTTTTGGTTGGCATTGATCCGAGTACATGACCCGCTTATAACACGTTTCAGTCGAGTGACCTTTCCTTTTACACTCCTCACACCACAACTTGCTTTTGTCAGCCTCTGGGTAACTAACACGCTTGAAACATCGATACGTTGAGTTCCCAAAAAGTTTGCATTCATCACACCAGAGGAGATTTCGATCTGTTTCATCGGTGGTACGGGAAGATGAAGGATGGTTCTGTCGCACAATTTTTGACCGGGACCGGTTCAAGAATCCACTTCCTACACCGCGGACGCGGCTGCCGCCAATTTCTCCGACCAAGATTTGTTGTTAGGTAGCCTCGCAGAGAAGTGCAGCGTATGTTGTGGCGACAGTCGGAGGAGGAGTCTGTTTTAATGAATCTTATTTGAATAGATGATATTATGTGTTAACTGCTCCTAATAACTGGAATAGGCGAGTTTCCTGAGTTCGTCGGTCAAAAGTCGCAATATCCTTTGCACAACTCATTGGATTCGGGTCGCGCTGGTTGATTTCTCACCATATGCGTTGAAGCATATATCTTTAAGTGACCAGTCACCTTGTAATTTTCTGTTAGCTTGGATGGTGAGATCAAAAATTCGCAAGGAATATCCTCCACTATTGAAGTTGCATCTAGCTCGAGCCATAATTCTCTAGCACTTAAAAACTCGGCAAACCGAGGGACAAGATCTTTGTTCAAGGAGTCCGAAAGCCATGAGCATACGGCTAAGTCATCACTTTTCTATTCTGGATAATCTTTATCTGTGGCTTTTTGTGGCAAAGGGTTGTCCGTCAGGTGGCGGAGGCGACCTCTCCGCCAATCGCAACCTTCATCTGTCGTGACCAAAGAGTGAAGTTGTGATTTGTTAGTTTTACTACAATATGTAGTGGTTGACTGCTTCTATTGTCTGCAGGTTGCATTTGTCTGAGAATTGCCGCTAACTAGTTTGAGATTTCCATTGGCGTTGTATCTTCTAGTGCCGAAATCTTGAAACCGTTCGTCGGGCTTCTCGTTTCCTATTTTAATGAACAAATTGGTAGATAATGAGTGTATTCAATCAGATCCGAGAACTGATACCATGCTCTGATACCATGATAATAAAATGAACCTTTTGATCTTTTTTATTTCTCACTTTCTTACTTCTCTTCTTGTTTGTACAAGATTAACATAGAAGGTGCAGACTAGACAGTAGGATCGTTCCTACTGTTTACATTATTTCTATTCCTATTTTAAGGGATTTTTCAACTTCTAAATCCCTATATTTATGGGATTTGTAGAACTTCCATTTATAAAGTTTTTTGACTTTTCCTAACATGGTCAAGTATTAAGGTGAAGATGTTTTGATTTGGGACATATTTGCACACTGAGTGAGTTCAGCCTTGACCCATTTTGATTTGCTACACCTCCCCTTATTTCGGATATTACGGACCATTCAATGGCTTATTCAAAGGCTGGTCATTCACTCCCAAGAATGATGGGTAAAATCAAATCTTACCATATTGTGTAGATATACTTGGCTAGAATTATGTGTTTTGTATACATCCCAAACTTATGTAAACTCTATTGATACAATACAAGTGTATTATATATACAACAAGCCGCTTGCGGAATTCATAACGGCAAATACTTTTAGTATTCATTGTTTTATGGTATCAAAGTCAATATTGGCCTTAGCCTTTCTTTTCTTGCCTTTCTCTAGAAACTTCTCGTTCTCATAGCTGACATGTCTGCTGCCGTTTCCTTCGGAAAATTTGTTGCCGTCCCCACGAACATTCAGAGTTTGGTTACTGTCAAAAAGGATGTTTCTTGACACTGCCCTATCACTTTGACCATATTTGTTTTAAACCACTTCTCACAAACATTTTGCACATCTTTCCACTAGAGGGATCAACTATTTGGCTGATTGGTTCCCTCCCTCTCCCACGGCCCACTTCTCTTTCCTTGATCACCTCCCCTATGTTAAGCACACCCTCTAACCCATATTTTGATATTGGTACCACAGAGATCTTTCTTTCCTCTCAATACTGTACACCCCATTTCCCTAAACATGCCTTGTTCATTTCTTTGGCCCCTCTAACGGCTATACCACCTTGTACCACCGGTATACATATGTTAAACAACTAATACAAGACATTTAGAGAAATGATATAGCGCAAGAATTGTAGGCGCAAGAAACACAAGAAAGGTATGGTCCGGTGTTTAACATCAATCACCCACGTGTGTTAAACACCAATTCCAACCATTCTTCCACACGGGCTCCACCTTTCTTGTATTTCTTGCACTAACAATTCTTGTGTTATATCAGTTCTTAGACATTTAGAATTGATCTAGGTGCGAAGTAAAATGAGAAATAGTACATCAGTAGAACTGAGTTGATCAAAACCAATCTACCCTCTATAGATAGATTGTTGTTTCTCCATCTCCCCAACTTCCTCTGAAATTTATCTATCACCAATTGCCATGTGTTCTTCTTCCTTTGGTTTGCACTAACCGGTAAACCCAAATATATATACGGGATCTTTCCTACAATAGAGTTAAGATATCTTGCCTTTTGCTCCAACTGCTCGCCATTTCAAAATTCCCTAAGATTGCTTTAAATCCCTTAATATTCTTTCTTGTTGCATCCCAAAAAGAATATTGTCGTCATCAAACTAAATGTGAGACTATTGAACTATTTTGGCCAAGCCTTTTGAATCATGGTTGAGAGGCCTTCAAAAACTATTAAGAAGAGAAAAGCTAAAGGGGGCACCTTGACTAAGACCCCTTTGAGGTCTGAATTCATCTGTTAGAATTCCATTTATCAAAATGGAGATTGTGGCTAATGATAAACAATCCTTAATCCGATCCCTCCATTTCTCATCCATGCCCAATTTTTTAGCTATATGATCACATCATTGGCCTTGTAAAAATAAATTTTCAAAATCAAGGACTCTTTTCTTCCTCTCATCTCATCCACTAACTCATTGGCAATGATTCCTCCATCAAACATTTGTTCCAAGGATATCACCTTTTATAACACTTCACTTATTTTTTTGGGAAATGCTTTGGCCAATATATTTATGTACCCCAATAAGAGTTATCGGGCGATAATCTGCCATTGGTGATGATTTCTTTGCAATCCGGGTAATGTCAGAGGCATTTCACCCAAGGACACTTCTATGGTTTTCGTGGAACTCAACTATATATCTTTAGATATTTTGCTTCAACACCCATAAAAAAAAGTCTTGATGAATTCAAAATTAAATCCATCAAGTTCTGGATTGTTCGCGAGCTACCACAATTCTTTATAGCATCCATAATTTCCCTCTAATCAAATGGTTTTATGATTGTTTCCCTCTAATCAAACGGTCCTGGGTTTGCTCAATTGTTTTGTATTCACATTCTGCAGTATTGGGCTTCTTCTAATTGGTTCTGATAATATTTCTTGAAATGAACTCTATAACATTCATTCACAGGTTGAACACCTTGGATCCAAGTGCTTAATGCCAGACACCTGATATACAATCTCTTTTCCTATTCCTTCTTATCCAACTTCGAGAGTACCTGGAGTTGGCATATTGATGTGATGCCAAGAATTGAATGTTGCTCCAAATTTCAGCCGCCAGTTTAGTTTCTTTCCCGGATAGATTTCTGATTTCAACTTTCAGTTCCAAGACTTTCATATTCTTTTCATATTCTAATTTCCTCACCATTGTATCGATTCCATGTTTTGATCTCGTCCTTAAATCGTTGCAATTCTCTTTTATAGTGTAGGAACCCCAACCATCATCTGTTTCCTCCTACCAAAAAAATTCCACCAGATATCTGTAACCCGAGATAGACAACCAACAATCTAGCATCTTTAGTGGTTTGGTACCTTCAATTAATTACCTGATCTTGTAGCAAAATGGGCCAGTGATCCAAGTATTCCTATTCAACCCCGTTTGCATCCATTGTTTATTTTTTCCACACCATTTTTCATTTACCCAAAAAATGTCCAGCCTGCTCATTGGTTTGAATGGTGTTGAGTAACATATATACCTCCTTTTGAGTAGTGGCAAGTCTATGAGCTTTGACTTAGTTACAAACTTCAGGAATTCTTGGATCTCCCCTTCTACATCAACTTAAATTTACTACTCTCCATTATGATTTGTCTAAAACAACGGTTCGGCAAAAACGGGGCGAAGCGTGGTAATCACCCATAAGGCACCAACAATCATCTTCTCTTTATGTCATCCTCGCCTGCAGAGTTTCCCATTGACTAATTTTTGGTCCCAAGTCGGAAGGCCCATAAATATTCACCAAAGGGTGAGTATCCTCTCCTGTCACCCAAGCTGCTGTCAACACCAAAACTCCCTCTTCGTCTCAGATCTCCTGACATTTGAATTTAGGTATGTTCCATATACATTACACTCCACCAATTCTTCCCACAGATCCTTTATAGGCCAACTCTAAATCATCATCATACCACAAAGAAACACACAAGTTTCTGTCGATCACCTCTTGCTTAGTTTCTTGTATGCTAACAAAATTCAGCCTATGTGTTCTTTGCAATTGGCATATTGATCTCCTTTTTTGACTTCCTCTCATTCCCCTTATATTATAGGTCATTACTTTGAGCGCGCCTTTTGAAAACCACCTGAGTCGCTCGAAAACTGAGTACATGGCATGCAATTTCGCGGATGAGACGTAAGAATGTGAAATAAAAGTTATGATTGTGAACCAAGTACTTCCACAAAATGATAGTTTCAAATATTAGGTTTTATCATACAAAATGATGGAGGTGTTGAATGCAACATTATCCATCGCATCAAGTCCTGATGGATGAAATGGAGATCGGTTACTGGAGTGTTATGAAAAAAATATTCCCACTAAAGTTGAAGGAAAATTTTCATAGGACAGCTATAAGACCGATCATGTTGTATGGATCAGAGTGTTGGGCTATCAAACTATAGCAGTTGCAAGAGTTTGAAGTCGTATAGATAAGAATGTTAAGATGGATGCGTGGTTACATGCAATTAGATAAGATAACGAATGTAGTTTTTTAGGAGTAAGTTGGAGATCACATCTACCAGTGACAAGTTGAGAGAGTAAACATTGTGATGGTTTATTCATATATGTAGAAGGTGTGACAATGAGCCCGTCAGGCGAGTCGAATGACTCCAAGTTGAATGAAGACGAGGGAGAGGTTTACCTAGGAGAATATGGGAGGAACAAATTTGATTAAATTTAGCTGAACTGGACAACTCTGGGGACATGACCTCTGAAAGGACAAATTGTAGATGTCAGATTATTATTAAAGATATAAAGGGTTTATGCATGTCTAACTTGATCGTGGGAAGGTTGTGGTAATTAGGGTAGATTAAAGGATAGGTTGTGCTTATTTTATTTACTCGAGATT
The DNA here is from genome assembly GCA_028565015.1 of Pinguicula moranensis. Classification (NCBI taxonomy): domain Eukaryota; kingdom Viridiplantae; phylum Streptophyta; class Magnoliopsida; order Lamiales; family Lentibulariaceae; genus Pinguicula; species Pinguicula moranensis. Next base: position 10,202 of record JAOWBN010176774.1, read on the forward strand.
TCGTATATTATGTAATGTTTTATCCTTATGCATCTTTAAGAAACTCTCAACAAATTTCAAAGTTTTCTAAAATTTCAAAGGTTTTTCGAGTTTGGGGTCTCTACGGAAACAATCTCTTTATCTATTTTGAGGTAAAGGTACGAATGTGTACATCACACTACCGTACCCTACTTATAAGCGAGATTTACTAGATATGTTTGATTGTGGTTTGATTTTGAGAACCACATGGACTAATTGTTGTTTTCAATTTGGTTATCGGATAATCGAATAACTTTTAATTTTTTTATTTTAATTTTTTAAAATTATTAAAACAACATCGTTATAAAACCAAAAATAAATAAAAATAAATTAAAATTCAATTTTCGATTGTAACCTAATTTGAACCGAAAATTTCAGTTACGAAAAATTGTAAATGAAATCAAATCAAATAGCCTAATTTTTATTTTTATTTTATCACTCCCAACTTCAACTTGGATGGTTCCTTCCCATTTTTCTGTTTTCTAGTTTTGTGATATTTTGCTCGTTTATTAAAATGTGCCAAGAAAGTGAAGATAGAAATTTTTTTCTTGCACGACAGAAAAATGATAGCGCACGAAAAGTCATGCACGAAACGCAAGAAAATTGGCGAAATGACCAATATACCCTCGTGTTAAACATTAATGCAAAATTCAACATGAGGTATTTTCATCATTTCGGCCGTTCATGGGTTTCGTGTGCATTATTTTTCGTGCGCTATATCGCACGACATGATCAATGAGTTTTAATGCTTCACTGAAGACTTTGAAGAGTACTCGACCAATAAAAGAGTACAGTCAAATGGTGTGATTATTGAAGTGGACCTGGAAGATTAAGACGATTGAATTTTAAAAAAATACCAAAAAAGAAAAGTAGTAGAATCATTATTCACTTGACTTCTGACTTCCAATCACTCAATATATATACACAGAGAGAACACTGAATTTAAGTTGCTAATTATTTTTTTATTTAAGTTAGATGTTTATTTGATGAGAAGTTTCTAACTCCCCACCTACCATTCAACTTTGAATTTATTTTGGAGACCAAAAGAAGAGAGACCCCCACCCACCCTGCAGGAGAAGCTAATCGATTGAGTGCCATGATTCTGAGGGGTAGTAGCAGTAGCGGATGGTAGCGACGGGTAGTACCAGTAGCGAAATGGTAGTAACGAATAGTAGCAGTAGTGGATGGTAGTAACGGGTAGTAGCAGATATCGCTATAATCGTTTTTGTTTAATTTAATTAAAAAAATTGAAAGTATAAATGAGTTTCAGGTTTCAGATTTTCAATCTCTAATAAAAAATAACAACCTACGCATCAGCTCAATTGACAATTCTCTGTGATGGGCAACGAATTTAAAATTTTGGCCTTGCACAGGTTTCTACTAAATCATTTTTCAATTTTGAATACCTTGTGTTTTACAAAAATTTTAAAACATGAAATATTTTTTAAGAAAAGCTCAATACTTACTAGAGAACCTAACAAATGTTTATGAAAATAATGGTCAAACATCTGCCAATGCCCAATTGAGAAAATATAAATAATATCAAATAAAAATAGTTTTAATTTTTTTTAACTATAGCGGTAGTAACGGTAGCGGAATAGCGGTAAGCGGATGCCATTTTAAAATACGCTACCATAGCGGTAGCAGATGAGGGCTATGCGCTACTGCTAATACCGCTAGACAATCCTACGAAAGTGGCATAGTCACCTAGGACCGCGGATTACCGATGATAGGTAGGAATGTGACAAAATCTGTACAACCATCCTTCTACGTCATGAATTTCCCTCAAAGGGTCAACCTGAAAGAGCTAAGAGATATTTGTGCAAAACAAGGTAAACTAGTCAATATTTTTTATACCTCGTAAGCTTGCTATAACTGGCATGTCGTTTATATTTGGGGTATATGAAGATGTGATGTCAATTGAGAGTATGGAACTTAAATGGAACAATATACGCAGGGTACATATATGTTGAAAGCGAACAAAACTAGATTTGTGAAGAGGCCTCCAGTTGATAGACCAGAGTCAAGCAACAAACAAAACAGTATAATACATGAGATGAAAAAGGACATCCTCAAAATAGGTATCTCTTACAGAGATATGGTAAACCAAGGCAAGGAAAAATGATGCAAGAGCGTCTGCAGATAATCAACCATAACTTTGGTTACATTTGATCAATTGACGCGTGTGGCGACTTTTCCGCATATTCAGCCATTTTTTATCCCGAAAATACGTTTTAGTTATTTTTTGCCTTTTTTAGAATAAATCCCGAAGTCAACTGATTACGGATTTATTAACAATTTACTATTTTTATGCTGATTGATTGATTAGCAGATATTACATAATTATTCTAATTATGGCAAATTGTAAAAAATCAGTTAATTGTTTGACTATTTAAGTTCGGCTTGTGAACTCATTTTCATCATCGAATTTTTAGAAGAAAATAAAATAAACGAAAAACTGAGAGCACTGCTCGGGATTCTTTTGGGAGAAGTTCTTGTTTCTTTGTTTTTTCTGCAATTTTCTATACTTTTGAGCCTACAGGATAATCACTATCTTGTTCCGGCAACAATTCATGACACTAAAACCACGGAGGATCGACATAGAGGTATGGCAATCGATATGGATGTACACAATATTATTAGTGTGGAACAGGAGAAACCAAGTTCATTTCAGGAATGTGGACATCAACATTGATGAAACATTGGTGAAAGTACAAAGGAACTTCTGGGAGTGGTTAAGATTTAGAGAAAAACAACATAGTTTTTACTAGTTCCTCACGGATTGGATTATCCAACCAATCGAGTGTATGCGCGATTTTAATTAACAGTTTTTGGGACCTCACTACACAAGGAAATAGACAAAGCTAGTACCTTGTAAATAGGAGAAGTGATATAACACAAGAAATCTTGCGCAAGAATGGAACAAGAAAGGTGGGCCCGGGTGAATGAACGATTGGAATTGGTGTTAAACACGTGGGTCCATCTTTCTTGTGGCATTCTTGCGCAATATTACTTGCGATATATCATTTCTCTGTAAATAGACATTGTAATTTCTTATTATTGACCACTCCGTGTTCCTCAATTTTTTTTATATTCCATACTCGTGGACTTTTCAATTTTCTCTACAATAAATAAGACAAGCATCGGTGCCCATCTTCTGGCCCATAATTCAACTTGGATTTGTCTATAAATGATCTCATCTCCCTTCTTGCATGAATTGTCTTCCGAAGATTGACTTGCCTGCTAAGTCAGTTTGATTCCATCTTCTTAGTAAGAGAGTAAACAAATCATGATATTTGCAACTTTTCTGTCTCTGCTTGGCCTCCTCGCAGGTGTTTGTTTCATGAATTCTTCTATTCTCCACCGACGTCGTCGGGCGGCTCGTGGTCTTCCTCCCGGGCCGCCGCCACTTCCGTTCATCGGAAACATTCACCAGCTCAGCCGTAACAAACCGCACCAATCACTCTCCAATCTCGCAAAAATTTATGGACCATTGATTCACATCAAGATTGGATTTGTGGATGTGATCGTTGTCTCCACACCGGAACTAGCCAAACAAGTCCTTCAAACGCAAGATCATGTTTTATCCGGTCGACCTAGTCTCGCGGTCTCTTTTTCTTCCGAAGGATCCATTTTTCTGATGCCAGCGGAGGACAAATGGAGGGCTTTAAGGAAACTATGCAAAGATCAGATATTCTCCTCGCATAAGCTTGATGCAAGCCAGGGCCTCCGACAGACAAAGCTAGAGGACCTAAGAAATTACGTGCATGAATGTTGTGATCGCGGCGAGGTTCTCGACTTCTTTTTCATATGTCAGAGAGATATCAGTACTCAAAATCCTTTTTCAGTATGTCTTTGAGTCTCATTTCTTAAATTATGCAGTTTACTGAAAAAGTAGAAATTGGTTCACGCCATGCAGGCTGTGGATATTGCTGATGCTGCTTTCACTATCTCGCTGAATCTCATTTCAAACAGCTTGTTCTCGATGGACCTTGCAACATTTAGTTCAGACAACTCGCAAGAGTTCCGAGAACTAATTCATGACATGATGCAAATGAGCAGCACGCCTAATCTTGCTGATTATTTCCCGTTTCTGAAGTCTTTCGATCCACAGGGGCTGAAGCGCCAAGCTAAGGTACTGGTTGGAAAACTTTTCACAGTCTTCAATGAAATCATTGATCAGAGATTGGAATCTAAGGAGTCTCAGTTGGAGAAAAATGATTTGCTAAAGATTCTTCTTGAGATAAACCGTACAAATGAAGGAGAATTCAACCGGAACAAAATGCTGTATCTGTTTATGGTTAGTGAAAACTCTTCACCTGCAAAAGCTTGAAATAAATCTATATTTCACGACTTGAGGATGATTCAGTCCTGTACTTTTTGATAAGTCAAACATACGTATATACTCTTTTCTTGGAATAGTTCTATATTAACATGGTATAGAACCCAAGACCTCTCACTTTTAATAAGGGACGATACAAAAGTTTGGTGATACAACCACTATCTTGTTCTTCATGTCAGGATTTATTTATCGCTGGAGCAGATACTATAGGAACAGTCGTAGAATGGGCAATGGTAGAGTTAATACAGAATCCAATGAAGATGATGAAAGCGAGAAAGGAACTCAAATCCATTGTTGGAGAGAAGAGACAGGTTAAAGAATCAGATATTCCTAACTTGCCGTATTTGGAGGCAATACTCAAAGAGACCTTCCGGCTCCACCCGTCAGCTCCTTTACTAATACCTCACAAAGCAGAGGCTGATGTAGAAATCAATGGCTACAGAATTCCTAAAAATGGACAAATACTTGTGAATTTATGGGCAATCGGGAGAGATGCGAGTATATGGCCGGACCCGGACTTGTTTGAGCCAGAAAGATTCTTGGACATGAAAATAGACTTAAGAGGACAGGACTTTGAGCTCATCCCATTTGGTTCTGGAAGGAGACTGTGTCCCGGAATGCCATGGGCCTTGCGTCTGGTGCCCGTAATCTTGGCCACTTTCATTAAAGACTTTAATTGGAAATTCAATGGAAAACTGAACATGGATGAGACATTAGAGTTTGTATTGCATAAAGCAATTCCCCTCAAGGCTTTTCCTATCAAACTCTAGAATACTTTCAGAATGTAAATCTTCAAGATTTCTTCTACTGTGTTAGTTATGCGATGTTTGACATTTTTCCTCACGGAAGACGAATAAGATACAAAGACTTGGGTAAAGAGTCAATCTCATAAGTCATAGATATTTATTTATGGTGTGCATACTAGTGTGCCTACTACAATTGATAAGCATTTGATCACTGCACTGACTAACTGGTAGACTCCAAACATACTGTATACTTGTCCGTTACATCAATATTCGTTAACCGAGTTCATCCATATTAAGCACTCTATTAAATTCCAATGCTTATATTTAGTGAAATTGCTGAAAATTAATATATCATGTATATCTGGTCACAATGAAAATAACATCTTTAAATAATTACAAGGCTAAAGCCACGTACATCTTGACTTCCCAAAATCTAACTTAGTTAGAAATATAATAACTACGTTATGGATTGTGGAATTTTTGAGTAGAATTTTTCTCTCCTTCAGCATCAACAACGGCAGCCTCGTAGTAGTCAACAACAAAGCGTCGGAGCGAATTGGTCGGGTGGCGATCGACCTTGACACACAGGGCTTGCCTAGTGAGGTCCAGGGTTCGAATCGCGCTGGATACAATTCTGCTCTGACATCTCTGTGGTGATTAGTCGACGGGCCGAAGGCCCAAAGGATACCCTGATCTGTGATTCTAAAACCCAGTATTCTGATTACTGGGAAAAAGACCAGAGAGTTCCGGTGTTTCCATGAACTTGATATACAGCCAAACCTGCACAAGATTCCAGCCAGCTTCATTCAGACAATTCTGCACACTGTTCAGCACAGGGCCTCTTTACCATTCTGTATAAATGTACTATTCTATTTATCCAATCATGGATTGTGGAACCTCTCTATCTATGATAATTTATGAAAATCCTTGTATGTTGAATCTGTAAGAATGTGCAAAACTACATATAAAGTCAAGCTTTGATAATGGGGTTCAATGTTTGAACTCATCCTCCATAACTCACCAAAGCTCAAATTGCACAAACAATCACTAACCAAAACTTTTGGTATGAGAGACATTTTTTATTCATAAATTTATTGATCATATAAGTAAGTAATTAAAGTAAATTTATGAATAAAAAATGTCTTTAATACTCCAGTAGTTCGCAAATTTGGTTTACTCCTATCCGGATATCAAACACTCCTTAAGAGAACTACGTAAGTTTTGATTCATTTATATAGAGAGATAGGATATATGGACACATAAGTTGATACATAAATGGATACATATTCCTTAAAAATCTAAGTTTAGGGTCCGTAGGGTTTAAGATTTGGGGTTTAGGGTTTAGATATTTAGATTTTTAGGTCATAGGGTATAAATTTTAGGGTTTAGGGCTTACGATTTAAAAATTTTGGGCAGTGCAAATTATATAACTGATATGCGTGCAAATTATTATAAATATTAATTAATTTATTTATAATTAAATTAAAATATCTTCAACCCTTTTTTCATAAGTTTATAAATTATGAGTTAACAATTTAATATATATATATAATTATAGAATTTAGGATTTATAATTATATATAATTTATAAATTATAAACTTATATATAAAAATTAAATAACATGATTTACATACACTTTTATTTATACAAAAAAAATGATATAATTTTTTAATTTTAAATGACAACAAAAATCAACTTAAGAAAAAGCCACAGATCATGCCAGTATCAACCAAAATTGAATGAATTGAAATTGGAAACCACAACCGACTGAAAATTGGACCGAACCAGCAGTCGGCATTCTGGTTGCGGTCCTGGATTTTCGTCAACCGCCAACGGACGGCGGTTCGGTTCCATTCAACCGGACCGCCTTAAGTTTGCTGTCTGATTTTCTTGTGATTCACCATACCCTTTTCTCTATTCCTTCATTTCTGCCGTTTTATCCCTCCAAGTTCTCATCTTTGTCTCTGAGCAAGCACTTCTCCTCGAATTAGTAGCTGCTATCAAGAACAAGGAACAATTCCACACATTTATCCCGGCGTCTTGTTTTACTTTCCAGGAGACACGTTTGTGGGTAATATCATTTTCGAGCTTAAATTGTTCAGTCTTTTCTGTTTTCTTGTTTCTTGGTTGAAGTATAATTGTGGTTTGTGGGGGTGAATCTGTTGCGAGATTTTAAGAAGAGCTTTTGTTCCATGGTTGAGAAATTTAATTGTATCTCCTGTTATTTGGTTTAATTATAAAGAGATGGAGGCGAGTAGCAGTGGGAATGATATGGAATTCGATTCACACGATGCAGCTTACGAATATTATAAAGATTATGCGAAATCAGTTGGATTTGGAACTGCAAAATTGAGCAGTAGACGCTCAAGGGCATCAAAAGAATTTATAGATGCCAAATTTTCTTGCATTAG
>JAOWBN010176785.1:0-17718 GCA_028565015.1 Pinguicula moranensis
TTCTAAGTTCAAGTTTATATGTTTATATGTATATAATATATAAAAATTATAAATGTAAGTAATTGAAACTTATAATATATTTTAATTTTTGTAGACTTATATTACAAACTTATGAAAAAAATTATTATTTTTAAAAAATAAAGTAATAAAATAATTTAAAAAAATCTAAAAAAAAGTTTATTACCTTGGAGGTTACAACCGTATTACAGAACCGTCACGAAACTGCCCAAAATTGTGAGCCCCTAAACTGACAAAAATCGGCAGCTGAACCTCAAACCGTAAAAAATCGGACTTGGACTAAACCGAACAACCAAGGTTAGGTTATGCCAACCGCAAATTGGGAATTTTTGACGGATCGATTGCCATCAACCGAAGCACCCATCCCTATCTAATGATGGATGCCATGTGTGTGTAGGTGATTTTGAAAGCAATGGTTAGTGTACTCAGTGCCACAATCGCTTTGAAATTTTTGAATTGAGGTAGAAAATTGTTTTTCAACTAATTTATTTAATTGAATAAAAATATCATAAAAATATGATATATGTTTTAATAAGTAACCATGTAAAGCGTGAGTAATCGTCAACAAAATTTACATAATAGTGATAGCTATATACTGATAAAATAGGAGATGGTCACTAAAGGTTACAATGTATTACAGTAAGAGGCCTAGAGGCACGTTTGTCATTTGATCCAAAGGGTAGATGGGTGATTTTGGCCTTTTGACATGATACAAATGGGGGGAGGGGGTCGATGGTCTGAGCAAAATGTGACCCTTACTACTTAAATATGACGCAATAGATGAGGAAGCATGTCCAAGTCTTGCATGTCATAAGTCAAAAGAGGTACGAGAGGAACATGCCTGCAGTGATGAGATTAGAGATGGGATGATGCATCACGCCGGCCAGTGGCCATAACCTGTCCCCATACGATGATGATGGACAACAAAACAATGACCGATAAATGTAATGGCAAGAAGAAAAAAAAGCAGAGCTAAGTTTACTAATGGATGACAAATTTTTAGTAATATGAGGATCAACTTGAAATCTAATAAAGGAAGGTAGGGAGTGGAAGAAATAGTACCAACATAGGTAATGGGTAAAGGAGCTCCGTTATCAACTATAACACATGCCTTACTAGTATATGGAGTGACTTGATCAAGATTGGCTGTGGAAGAAGTCACGTGAGCAGAGAGGCTCCAATGTCCGTGTTCCAATCGAAAACCGTTGTGGTGTAAGGTAGAGGGGTCATGAAAAGGGCTTGATTGATTGTACAGAGTCAGGTAAACTGTCTACGGGAGGAGGCCCAGTAGAATTTTGGCCAATGAACCAAGGAAGGGTTGATGGTCCCAGGGAATTAGGAACAATGGCCGGAACAATCCCAAATTGAAGTGGAGGCCCACTGGGCAGTGGGCTGGATGGAGGCCCATGTGTTGAGAGAATGGCCGAGTGGGCTTGTGGAGGATTCAAGGCGCAAGTGATCTGCTCAACATGGACCGATGGGTTTGTAGGTTGGACCTGGGTAGGACATGGTCCATAAGGTGTGTGACTTTGTTGGATTTACATTTGTTGGCCGCTAGGGTAATTTAAAGATGCAACTGACCCAATAGATAATGAGGATAGCAGATGGAGTCCAAAATGAGAGTTGGGCTGAGGGGCTACTGGTGAAGGCCCAAATGGAGAGGAAGTAAGTTGGCTCGATAGATAAGCAGGAAAATGAGAAGCCTAGCCTAGTGTGACATCGGGGCAACATAATAGAGGTTAGCTGAGGCATGATCAAAATTTGGAATTTAAGCGGGGGAGTGAAACACGACGATGACGTTCGCTTGGGCTACGACGTTGGCAAACGTTAGAGTGGAATAACGAGCGTGACAAGTATCTGCATAGTGACCGTAGCCCTTGCAGACTTGGCATCGCAATTCCCTGGTACCGCGCCCTCAGCCACCATCGCGAGAAGGATCACCACCGAAGGAGTAATTACCAAGTGAATTCATTGGTGTGAGGGGTATATGATAGGACACTGATGCTGGAGAGTATTCTAAGCTAGGAAATGGTGAAGGATAGTGAGAAGGGACACCGAAGGGTAGGGGTGACCAAATGGTGGGTCAGGTTTCGAGAAACCCTAAACCCGATCTACCAATTTCCCAATTACCCATTTTAATTTGGGTAATCGAGAAACAGGATGGTATCGGGACACGATTGTGGTGTCCCGACAGGTTTCAGGTCAGGTTTGGGGGTCGGTATCGGGAATTACCTAATATAATTGTTTTGTCAAATAATCATAAACTATCGATCAGTCGATCTACCCCGTGACGCGCATTTTGTTTTGCCGTTCCCATTTCTCTCTCTCGGACTCAATCTCACAATCTGAAACGAAACAAAACGCTTCTCTTGATTCATAATCTGAAACCCTTCTCCGCTCCGCGACGCTCGTGCTCACTGCTCTGCACTTCTCTCAACTCAGACTGAAACGTGAAACCCATTGGCCGTTCTCACTACTTCAACACAAGACCTTCTCAAATCTAAAATCTCATTGTCATTCTGTCCCGGATGACACATCATATCATGTGATCCACCTTGCCGTGTGGTGATAGACTGGTTTTAATGTTTTATTGATTGATTGGAAAATCCGTTGGATTTGGTAGAGAATAGATGCTTGATGTCCATGTGTATATTTAGGCTATATTGTGCATATTTGGCCAGAACTCATAGATAAATTCAATGTTGATCTTCTTTATGGATTTAAATTCTTACGTTATTTGGATGTGCTAGTGCTTGTGAAGTTGAGTTCTTTCCAATGGCAAATACTTGTTAGTGTCTTATACGTCCGTTGGCCAACAGCAGTTGTAGTGACTGTGTTTAAGTTAAATATAGAGTTAGACTTTACAAATTTGCATAAAGCTGTAGAATCTTGACCTTGACCTTATATAGCTTCAGTGTTGCACAGTTGCTCAGTCCGCTTGATGTTGTTGCCCCTTATACTTGAATGGCAAAGCCTTGTCTTTAATTATTGTTCCTTCTGATGCTCTGATAAAATAAAGCTAGAGATAGGTTTATTGAAGACTTTGTGCGTTAGTTTCCTATAGTCTGTATGTAGTTGATTGCTGTTTTTCTTTTTGCATTCTTTTTTGTTCTATGAGACTCTGTAATTTGTATTAGGCTTTAGCATTAAGTTTTCATGCTAATTGCTAGCTTATTTTCATGAAACATATAGAATTTTCAGCTTTCATCAACCTTTGTATTTTATTTTCATGCATTTCATTTCACTTTCAGATTCAGTTTTCATATTGGGTTTCATGTATTTTACTATTTCAATTTTCAATTTTCCTTTTTTACTTCTTAGGATGACATCCACTCTTTCCGACACGGAATCAGAAATCAAAGAACATCTTCAAGATGGAGATCAAGAAACAACATCCTCCTCAACCGCAACCGCACCTACTAGTAGAAAGAGGACACTAAGGTCGCGAGCATGGAACGATTTTGAACATGTAATCAGACCTAATGGGGAGGGGACGGGAAATGCAAAGTGTAAGCATTGCAGTACCAATGTTGCCTGTGATAGTAAAATTGTTGGGACTTCAGGTATGCTTAAGCATATAGCTAAAGCATGTAATAAGATTTCACGAGGGTTCTTGACAAGCTTCAAAATAAAATAACTTATAATGCTCCGAAGGGGTACAATATAATGTTAGACACTTTTGATGAGAAACGTATTCGTCGACTCATCGTTGAATTTATCATTGAAGAGGAACAAACGTTCCTTCTAGTGGATAAACCTGGTTTCATTAAGTTGATAAATGGTCTTGAGCCGAGGTTTTGAATGATTGATAGGAAAATAGTTCAACGTGATTGTATGGGAGTGTTTGTGGCTGAGAGGAGTCTTCTGAAGGAACGCATTTTGAATTTAAATCCAATGATTTGTTTGACTACCGATACATGGACGAGTTTGCAATATATTTCTTACATGTGTGTCACCGCACATTTCATAGGTACAAATTGGATTTTACATAAGAAAATTATTGGTTTTCGAAAGATCCTCAGTCACACTGGTGCAACACTTTCGATGGTCATGGAGGAAGTTTTGAATGATTGGGGAATTGATAAGGTTAATCCTTAGACTTTCTGTTGATTATTTGTTATATACTTGTCTTCTTTTAAATTAAACATTTAACATATGTTCTTCTTCTATATATGTGTTGACTATTACTGTCGATAATGCATCAGCCAATGACAAATGCCTTGATACTTTAAAGAAGAACAGGATGATTGATGTTACTGATGATGTTGATGCTGATGCTGATATTGTTGTGGATAAAGATTTATGGGACGATCTGAGATACCGGTAGGTCCAAGAGTTTGAACGTATTAGAGATGGTGTTTTGATGGGCCACGATAATCTTCACATGAGGTGCTCTGCATACATCTTAAACTTGATTGTTCAAGATGGACTGAATGACTTAGATATGTCAATCAGCAGGAGGAGGGTCATTGTTAAATACGTCAAGTCTTCCCCTCAACGGGAAGAAATTTTTAGGAAGTACGTGAAAGAAATCTCAGGTAATGGTTTTTTGCAGCAAGACATTTGTACCAGGTGGAGTTCTACATACATTATGTTGCAATCTGTACATGAACATCAGTCTGCGTTGCCGAAGATGTTGGTGTTTGAAGATGGATTAAAGGGGGTATTGAATGAGCGAGGAAAGGACAGAAGAATGGCGGGGCTTGGTATACTGACAAGCAACGATTGGGCTCGCATTAGAATGTTTGTCGATTACTTCAAAGTGTTTTACAATGCCACTTTGACGTTCTCGGCCTCAAATACTTGCACTGTGCACATGTTTTTGGCGGAGTTGTTCAACATAAAAAATCAATTGAATATTTTTATGACCATTTCTTCAAATCAATGGCAACGATGATGTACCAAAAGTATGTTAAATACTGGGGAGAACTGTCTAGTGAGGATGATCCAGCTCTTCGTCTCAATATGTAATTTTTATGTTATTACAACACTTTGTGTTTATTATAATATTATTAACACACTAAACTTATTAAATGCTTTGTTTTTTTTTGATATCTTATCAGATTTTTATTTGTGGCAACAATTCTTGATCCAAGGTGCAAACTTAAATGGTTCAAGTATTGGTTGCCAAGGATTATCGGGGACCGTGAGAGTGAAACAATTATTGCATTGGCCAAAAAAACTATGGAAGATCTTTTCTTTGAATACAATTCATTGTATGGGAAGAGTTCTTCGATCGGACCGGAAGGTGCATCAGGTGCCGTAGTTGCAGATGATCCGTATGCACAAGGGTGGCTAAATGCAATGGAAAATGAAACAGAAGAACAAACTGAATTGGAGTTGTTCCTTTATGTGAAGCCTGAATCCTTCAATTGCACTCTTTTGGAATGGTGGAAGGCAAATGATGTTAGGTAATTTCTTTATAGTTATTTACCGATTTGTTTTTACAATAACTTATTATTATTTATTAGGTACCCCGTGTTGGCTAGAATGGCACGCGATATTCTTGCAATTCCTATATCAACAGTGCCATCAGAAGCCGTGTTCAGTACGAGTGGTCGTGTGCTTAATGCGTACAGATGCTCACTGAGCCCAGGAACAGCAGAGGGTTTGATTCTTGCTCAAAATTGGTTGAGGGATACTAGTGCGATATCTTATCAGAATCAGGCTACCGCTCCTCTTCGTCTTTGTTATGATGGGATAGCAGAACAGGATACGTATGAGTTCGACCAAGGTGATATTTATTTATTATTTAAAATTATACATTGCCTATTGGTTTTATGCTAAATCTATTTTAGTTTAAAATAGGTAAATGTTAATCTTCATATTTAACTTTTGCAGATCTGAGATCGAATCCTGACAGCATGCTTGATGGAATCAACATTAGCCAAAAAATATTCGAGAGGAAAATCAAGAACAAGATCCAGATCATGCTTCTTGCAGTGCTACTGGAATTTGAACATTACATAATGAACTTTTAGAATTTAATGTGCTCATTGATGATTGATATTTTGTCATGCATGATTGCATCTCATATGTGGGCAGGCAAGGCGGCATATGTTAGTGGACATGGACTTAATGGACTTCATTATTGGGATCTTGGCTACTTGTTTTGTTTATTTGTTAGGTTAGTTTGTTTGGTTGGACTTCAAACTTAGGGTTGCATAATTCTCCGCATTTAAATCTTTTGGGCGATTCCACTATTCCAGTTGCTTCATTTGTTATCCAAGGTGATATGTATGTTCTCTTGATTTCTTCTGTTACATGACTCCGTTTCCGTCAGAGCTTCATTGGCATTTAGTTTCTGTTGATGAGTACAATCTGAACAATCATGGCATTTAGCTTCTTTTAAATCGTTCCCGATACCTTAACGGGACGGGTTCGGGTATCGGTCCTACCCGGATCGATATCCCGTTTGGCCACCCCTAACTTTCTTTGTATATGTTGTTTGATGCACAAATAAACCCTTTTGAGACATGCTCAACTTATAGTCCAAGACAAAATCTCGTTTTGCCAAGATTTTTCATCTCAAATTCATCTTTTAAATGTGTTTCAGTTTGGTTGAACTCTTATGGAGTTCCAATAAGATTTAAGTCATCTATATAGACTACAACTATAACAAAATCACATGTGCTTTTCTTAATAATATACATGGGCAAATTACATCATTGATATATCCTTATTTTACAAGATATTCACTGAGTCGATTATATCATATCCGACCAGATTGTTTTAATCCGTATAATGATTTTTAGAGTTTAATGGAGTAGATATTCTTCTGTTTTCCACAAGTTGTTGCAAACATCTTAAATCCTTTATTGAGTGATCCATAAAGATATGCTGTAACAACATTTATTAATCGTATCTTCAATTTTTTAGATGACACTAAACTAATAAAAAATTGGGGTGTAATTGCATCCATGACTAGAGAATATGTCTCCTCATAATCAATCCCGGATTTTTGGGAAAAGCCTTGTACAACAAAGCGTGCCTTGTACAACAAAGCGTGCTTTGTAGCGCTCAATTTCATTATGTTGGTTTCTTTTTTGAACAAATACCCACTTGTATCCAACAGGCTTAATACCATTGGGTGTTTGAATAATGGGTCAGAAGTCCTTGTGTTTTTCGAGCGAGCTCAGCTCTGATTGTATTATTTCTTTCCACGTTGGCCAATCATTTCGACGTCGACATTGTTCGACTGAATGTGATTCTATATCATCTTCACATTTGGTGAGATTTAAAGAAAATTTTATACGCAAAAATATTGTCGACAATAGTTTTCTTTCTATCTAAGACATCTTCTGATAATACATAGTTAATTGAGATTTCATTGTTAAGAGTTACCTGATCATCTTCATTAGATTCCTCATTTGGAGCTTCCTTTTCATGAAGGGAGTTTCAGGAGAGTCATTGGATATCATATATGCCTAAGATTGATAATTATCATGATTCACATTTCTAGTGGGACTCTTTTCTTTCGGAAAACTTTGTCCTTGACACCAACAGGTCTACCACGCTTCATGTGTTGTGTAGATTCATTTGCCGCTTTGTTGGTATTTTGTTCTTCTGAGACATCAATCCTTATAGGAGCATTGACAACTGGTATGTGAGATTTTACAACCAATCAACTGTCTTTGAATGCATCCGATAATTGATTTGCAATATTCTGCAAATGAATTATTATCCTTTTAAACTTCTAGTTCACATTCATTTGATCACTGATCAAGATGAGATAATTCTTGATTATGTCATATTATGTACCTTCATGTTTTTGGTACATGTTTTGCTCCCCCTAATGGTGGGAAGACAGACTCATCAAAATTGTAATCGTCAAAACATGCCGAAAAGACATAAATTGTTAGAGGTTCTAAATATCTTAGAATTGAAGGTGACTAAAAATCAATATAAACTCCCAACCTACGTTGAGGACCCATATTGGTCCTTTGCATTGGTGTAATGGATACATAAACCGTGCAAACCAAATTTTGTAGGAATGATATGTTCGAGACTATGCCGTTATGAGCTGATAAGGGGAGTAAAGATATAAGGTACTTCTGATCTAACCTTTAACCATTTGGTTTGAGCTTTTCTTCATACTTTGTTTTAAACTTTTAACTTTGCTTTGTTTTACTTTAAGCTCTACTTAGCTTTGCTTCGCTTAACTTTGCTTTGTTTTGAGCTTTGCTTTAAACTTTACTTAGCTTTGTTTTGTTTTAAGCTTTACTTTGTTTTGCTTTATGGTTTGTTTAACTTTGCTTTGCTTTGAGCTTTGGTTTGAGTTTTACTTAGCTTTGCTTTACTTTGAGCTTTGCTTTGAACTTTCCTTTGCTTTTAGTTTTACTTTGTGCTTTTCATTGTTTTGCTTTAAGCTTTGCTTTAATCTTTGCTCAGCTTTACTTTGCTTTGAAAATAATATCCTGATATTTTTTTTATAATAAACTTCCATCTTAAGATACCATCATGTATTAATATTTCTTGAATCATAAGGGGTGGAAGGTCAAATGAAGATATCATCTTAAGATTCTGAAAATTTTATACCATGGAAATAATTATAATACCAAATAGAGCATAATCACGTAATGGACGCATTACATTGATTCATAATTTTCAATTCTGGAATCAATTCTTGCATATAAAAAATCATATCTTATGTTTCTTACGTAACTTCATTACCATCTTAAATCAAGTAATAGACCATATCTTATGTTTCTTACGCAAGTTCATTACGAAATGTAAATTAGAGCCCTAATTAGTTTAAATCCGAAAATGTGTTTCTTACTACCATGCGCATAGTGCATTGTTCACTATGCACTTTTTTGGAAATGTGTTCATAAAATAAAAAATGTTTCAAAATAATAAAAATTCAAAAATCAATTTCAAAATTGTAGCATAGATTTTTTTTCTTGAAATTTGTTTCGAAAAATCATATAACTATTCATCATGCCCTTCACTAGATCAATAAATCATTAGCTTCAGATAATTAAAAATAATAAAAGCGCATAAGCATATCATGAACCATAATTTTAAGTTCTGCAGCACTTTCTTTCCCTTTATCTAGAAGTCCGGTTAAATGGTCGTGTGGCCAAAATCATAATTTGCAATCTTCAAACACATGATATGGAAGTATCAATTTATAAACAGATCAATTTTGCAAATTGAGTATCCAAAACGTTAGTTAAATTGAAACGGATAAATTTTGCACGAATTTATTAACAAACTAGACTATTTAACATCAGAAAAGCTTCTTCATAAAATCACCGGAACGTTTTGAATTTAAATTATAAACGTGCTGAGTAAGTCTAACTCGAACTGATTTTATAAACGTTAGTATTAAGAAGTTTCTGAATTTATTAACAAACTAAATAAATGCTTGTGAATTTATTAACAAACTAGACTATTCATAAACAAATGTTTTTGGTTTTGGTGCTTGGTCTTGTAGAAGTGACTTAATACCTGGTGTACTTGGCCTGTTTGATAACAAGCACAATCATGTTTCTAAACAGTTAAGACCTTATGGCTTACCCTAAGGTTCTGTTGGGGTTTTCCATGAAATCTCATGGTCTTCTAAGAATGGCGATCAAATATCTATTATTGCCATCAACAATTTCATTGCTTCCTTGGAAAAAAGAACTTGGAGAAGAGCTATTCGTACTGATAACATTGTAATTTAAAGAACCTGTGAGAAAGGAAAAGAGGTTAAAACTCTCGTCAAAAGTGTATGCTATTTTCATTAGATTTTTCTATATAGAGAGGTTTAGGACCGGGAGTTACAAAGGTAATAAAACCTTGAAACGGTCACAAACAATATACATTTATATAAATTTATAATAATTGTTTAACTGAATCTGCGTATCTCGGGTCGGGTCTATTCAAACCTTGTCACATGATACCAAAGTATGGGCATGTAAGGTGATAAATTACCCTCATCTCCCGTCATTTTTAGTGGCATGTTTGATAGTAACGGCAACCACCTGGTTTCTTTTGCAGTCTACAGCCTAAGCCATCTGGTTTCTTTTGTAGTCTACAGCCTAAGCCATCTGGTTTCTTTTGCAGCCTACCAGTCTACTGCTTGCCCTAGAACTCTAGAGAAAAAGAAGAAAATAATATGGGCTTAGAGTTGAAGACTGTACACTCACCTTTGTTTTCATTTGCATCCATGTTGTTCTTCCTCTCCCTCTGCCCTCCATTTGTTATTCTCTTGTGAGTTTCCTGATTATGTTTTGCTCTCTTGATCTGATCTTCCTCGATTGTTGCCCTTTTATTTTTTTTAAGTATTGGCTTCCAAGGCTTCATGGGTTAAATCAGTGACTAATTATGTTGAATGATGTAACAACCTTAAAGGATTTCATGTTGTTAATCTGAAGCAAACAACAGATGAATCTACAAAAGAAATAGGAAACAGTGGAGAAGAAACGGATGAGAAGAAACAGGGGACGTTTTGTATTAGGAAGGAAGTTTTGGAGGGGAAATTGAATACAAGTTATCCGATGCCTTCTACTAAAGATGCTACCCTATTTATATAAGTGCATTGGCGATTACATACGTCGCACATTTTCTTCAATTTACGAAAGACAATAATAAACTAACTAGAACACGATTTCAAGCGTGTCGTACGAAGGCGTCACGTCCCCACTCATCGGATGCTTAGCCACGTGTTGTCTACTCATTGATCATGTCCTGATTAGTGCTCCTCCTTGTGCGTTGACTTCTTCTTCCCTTTGTCTTCCGCCTGGCATCAATTTGTCGGTTCAACTCAACCGAATTATTTGTCGATTCAACTCAACCGAATTATTTGTCTTTGGTGCATTTGTTACAGTACCTCCCTCTTTTGAAAATCCTTACCCACAAGGATCCAATGTTGGGTAATGATGGCTGATAAAATCTGAATATTCCCAGGAAGATTGTTGCACTGTTGATCTCGTCCATTGTACCAGTAGCTGTGGAATTGGTCCATTTCATCAAGGTTAGTTGCGGGTGCCCCAAATTTGGGTGGGTTCTATGATGAAGTCACCATCAGAGCTCATCTGGGGTAAAGCTGTCAAATTGACCTCCATGGTTTTGAGCTTCTCTTTCAGAAGAGAGACATGGAATACATGGTGGATCCTTAAGCCTTCAGGCAACTACAAACGATAGCCAACCATGCCAATTTTCTCGAGTATGGTAAATGAACCATAAAAACGAGGTGATAATTTCGTATTTCGTCAAAATTCCTCCGAGTTCTGCCTATAAGGATGGAGTTTCAAGTATACTTGGTCACCTATGTTGTATTGCCTCTCAACACGTTTGCGATCAACATTAATTTTCATCCTGTGCTAAACCATTATGAGGTTATCCTTTAATTGATCTTGCAAGGCCCTCGCTGTAAGAATAATTCTTTTACTGAAATGGTAGCAGGGGTTGTTAGCACAGGAACTGGAAGGAGTGGACTTCATAACCGTACACCACTTTGAAAGGGCTCATGCTGATGCTTGAGTGAATTGAGGTGTTACACCAGAATTCAACCAGGGGTAGCCCCCAGCTCCAAGACCTTGATTTGTGGGAACACATACACCTTAAATAAGTCTCCAAGAAGTGGTTGACTCTTTCAGTTTGCCCATCGGATTGTGGGTGATAAGAGGAACTCATGGCTAGGAGGACACCTGTTGCTTTCATAAGTTCTCTCCAAAGGTGGGTGGTGAATACCCTATCTCTGTTAGATACTATCTGCCTAAGTATTCCATGTAACTTATACACATGATCCCTTGGCCACAATTTTAGTGCTAAATGGGTGAGATAAGGTCAGGAAGTGAGAATATTTTGTGAATCGGTCAACTATTACCATGATCACATTCTTGCCCTTTGATTTGGGAGGTCTTCTATGAAGTCAATACCGATGCTTGTCCAAGGTGATGTTGGGATGTCGAGGGGTTGGAGTAAGCCGACGTGGGCTATAGAATCCGGTTTGCACTTAACACTTGTATCACAACTCGCATTCCAGTTTTCAACGTCTCTTTTCAGTCCTGGACAAGTAAATTATAGTTTAATCTTGTTGGTTGTTACCTGAATCCTTGAGTGACCCCCCAATGGGAGAATCATGGAGGGTTGTGATGATCCGTTGTCTCAGGTCTCCTCCCTTTCCCATGCAGATCCTTCCAGCATGTTTCAATAGTCCACCTTAGAATTGGTACTATGGATACAAAGCACTGTTAATTGTTTTGGAAGGGATGATTTTTGCAAGGTGTTCATCTATAGTGTAGTTGTCCAAGACTTCCATGACCTAATCAACTGTCTGTGTGGTAATTCCATGGCAATTAGCTTGTATTTCAGGGCCATAGCGAGATAGAGCATCAACTGCTCTGTTTTATGATCATTTCTTGTATTGAACTATGTAATCCATCCCAAATAGCTTGGAAGTCATCTTCTATTATAACATTATGAGCCTTTATTCTAAGAGGTGTTTCAAGGCCTGTTAATCTAGCTTGATGTTGAATTGCTTTCCCTGAAGATAGCCATTCTATTTTTTTTATAGCCAGGACCACTGCCAATAATTCATTCTCATATGTTGAGAGTGTCAACTGTTTTTGTCCTAGAGCACATCTGAAGAAAGTTATTAGTCGTCCTCCTTGGGTGAGTACAATACCTATTCCAATGTCATTGGCATGATTCTCAAGTATAAAAGTCTGATGGAAGTCTGGTAGAGTAAGGACAGGTGCAGTGACCATAGCCTTTTTAGGAGACCCAAGGCCCGATCTGCTTCCCTTCCCCATTTGAAAGCATCTTTCTTGAGCAAGTTGGTAAGAGGTTTGTTGATAGATCCATAGTCTCGAATGAATTTCCTATAGTATCATGTGAGGCCAAGAAATCCTCTCAGTGATTTCAAGTTTGTGGGAGTAGGCCATTCTGTCATGGCATGCACCTTCTCAGGATCTGTGGCTACACCCTATTGGTTGATAGTGTGGCCTAAATATTTGCTGGATTGCTGGCCGAATGAGCACTTGGATCTCTTTGCATATAGTTGGTGCTCCCTCATTAGTGATAGAACAGACTCCAAATGTTACAGATGTTCTTCACAGTTCTTGCTATACACAAGTATGTCATAAAAAAAAAACCAGAACAAATTTTCTGAGAAATGCATAAAAGACTTGGTTTGTAAGGCATTGAAAGGTGACTGGTGCATTGCAAAGTCTGAAAGGCATCACCAAAAAAATTGAATTTTCCATGGTGTGTAACAAAGTTATTCTTGTATATGTCCTTCTCTTGCATTCTGATTTGGAAATAGCCCGACCTGAGATCCAGTTTACTGAAAAATATTGATCCATGCAATTCATATAATAGTTCATATGTGATCGGTATTGGAAACTTGGTCTTGACGGTGAGGCTGTTAAAGTGTCTATAATCCACACACATATGCCATCCTCCATCCTTCTTCTTTACCAGCCAGACAGGCGAGGTGAAGGGGCCACGGCTGTGGCTGATAAGTCCAGACTTCAGCAGCTCACTGGTGATTTTCTCAATCTCGTCCTTCTGGAAATGAGGAGTGCGGCAAGGGACTTGCTTCCTTGGAGTGGCATCTGGAATGAGTGTGATACCATGTTCTACACCCCTAACTGGTGGTAGGGTAATGGGTTCTGTAAAGATGTTTCCATAAGTGTCCAACAGTTTGAGTAAGCAGCCTTCTCCTTCAGTGTTTTCATGGTGGTTTACTAGCTTCCCTTCTCAGTTCACCTGTAGGGTGAAGCTGTCCCATTTCTTACTCTCTTTATTCAACGACTCTGTTGTAATACTAATGTCATCCTCAGTAAAGTGTGTAGTATAGACTTGCCCCATCAAAGCTATGGAGTCACTAGCAAGCAACATGGTCATATGCTCAGAAGTGATAACTTTAAGTTCCTCAACACTTCGAATGGATTTGATGGGGAATGGCCACCCCTTAAGGTGTAGTGTCAATCATATGGTCATAGTCATAAAGTACAAGATCAAAATGTTTCAGCCAGTCACCTCCCAAGATTAAATTATAACCCTGACGGGTTGTCTCAATGGTAAAGACCGAGACCATCAGGGCTTGCCTAGAGGTCTCGTGTTCAAAACCCCGCTGGAACGAATGCGAGTTTCCCGCTGTAGACAATACGTCAGGGACACGTCCTCGGATCGAAAGATTCGCATTTCAATGGTGTACTGATTGTGGGCGTTGTTGATCCACCCCGGGGATTAGTCAGGATCGTATGGTCCTGGATACCCTGCGATCCAAAAAATTAACTATGCAAAGGTAAGGTTTGAGGCATGCAAGAGAATTTGGTACCTTGCATAGTCCACTTGAAAGCAGGACAGTGGAATGTACTGGCTTTGTCTCATCCCATTTGCTACTTCAACTCTCATTGGTTGGGTGAATTCCAGATTGCAACACAGCCTCTCCGTAAATTTTTGGTCAAGAAACCAATGAGAACTGCCCCCATCAACTAGCACATGTAAGGGTTCTCCCTTGTGGAACCCTTTAATTCGGCAGGTATTAAAATTACTATTACCAGTGATGGCATTGATGGAGACTCTGCCTTCATCTAATATTACATCGTCGGTGGTCTCAGATACATTTTCGTCAAGATGATCACTTTCTACAGACATGATTTCCGTGTCACCCTCAGCCTGCATAGCAAAGAGTTTGGTGGCACACTAATGACTCGGGGCAAATGGGGCTCCACATTTGAAGCATAACCACTTCTCAATTCTCTCTTTCATTTCCTCATCAGAGATAAACTTCCTTCTGTTTTGTGGAGCCATGATTCTAGCTCGATCGTTTATGGGATTGGGGAACATTGTTGCGCTGCTGTTAGGTTTAGAATTAATCTTGGCCTGACTACATGAGTGGATCTGCTCGATCAGGGCATTCATCGCTAACTCCTGATCCTTGCCATTGGCGATGGCCTCCTTGAGTGTACGGGGGTGCTGGGCCTTGATAGTCGTCCGGAGGGACACCTTCAAGTAACCAACAATTTTTTTCCTGTAGAATACCTCTCCAAACTCAGGATAATGACGAAGCCATAGCGTCAAATCTCCTCAACAAATCTTGAAGCGATTCATGAGCTTGCTGTTTAAGACACATGAATTCTTCGAGTAAATTCCCGCTGTTTTCAGTATCAAATCGTACTAGTCAGCGATAAAATCATCCCAGGTAGTGGGTTTATCATGCCTCAAATGATGGTATCAAGTGTCAGCGTCACCTTTAAAATACATCCGTGCAAATGCAATTCTCTCGCCATAGGTTATGCCGGGGTAGATGGCGAAGAAAGTTGTACTCTTCTCAATCCAAGATCTGGGATTAGAGCCATTAAACTTGGGGAAATTGGTGTAGGGCATCTTGGCCTTGTGACCTCTATCATGGTCATATTTATTGAACTCGTAAACAAGATTCATAACCTGGTGAGATATGTATGTCATCCCATCTAGAGGAAGTTTGACTCCAGAGGACTAGCGGTATGTGATGGATGTGCGCTAGGGGTGGACAATTGATGTTCGGAATTCAAAAATTCTGAATTCTGAACTCAAAATCCAATTCAGAAATTCAGATCGGAATCAGAACTGTGTATTGATTCCGAATTCAATTCGGACCGGAATCGAAATTACTATTTGAAATGCGGAATTTTCCTAATTCCGAATTTTTTTAAAGTTGTTAGTGGCCTATTGTTGAAATCAGAATTATTTATATATTTGACCAAATATTATTATATTAATAAAATATTCTGAATGTTTTGTTGAGAAATTGAGGTGGGGGTTTCTTGATTTCTTCTCTTCATCCCGCACAACCGTACTCCCTGACTCCCGCAGCCGTACGTTTTGTTGAGGACTTGAGATGAGGGTTTCTTGATTTCTTCATCCCGCACAGCCACACTCCCCAACTCCGCAGGCCACACGTTTTGTTGTGTACTTGAGGTGAGGGTTTCTTGATTTCTTAATTTCTCAAGCCAAGTTCCTATGTTGTCTGATGAAGCTTCCCTCATGATCCTGGCAATTGTGAAGTTGGATTATGTAATTTAATTGGTTCTGACTTTCTTTTTTCTTTTTGAAGAGTGTGAGTAGGGAAATACGAAAAATATTGATCGAGAGGACTGCCTTTTGGAAAGGAATTTACTGCTGCAATTGAATCTAAACATGTTGTTGCACAAGAGGCAGAGAGGGATAAATTTGTGGTTGAAAAGGCCGAGCAAAATAGAACAAGTGCTATAATCAGGGCCCAGGTAAAAAGTCTATTATATATCAAGCTTTATTTTTCAAAAAGCAAATGCATCTATGTAGTTCTATCAGTTCAGTGATGCGGAGATAGACTTTGCTGGGGTACAACCTTCACCTATTATTTACCTACCCGTGATTTCAAACATTCCCAAAACGCAACAATTTCTAAGTGAACTGGGGATGTTGAAGAAATAACTCAATTGTAATAACTGTTTATTGATAGCATCTCCTAGAAAATTGTTATCTTTATTTCCTTCATATGCTGTAAATTATGTGGCAAATGTGAAGCCAGTTTTCCCTAATGCTATTTTATTATTTTTCCACCAGGGAGAGGCTAAGAGTGCTCAGCTGATTGGCCAAGTTATTGCCAACAACCCAGCATTTACTACCATAGAATTGAAGCATCTAGAGGTATCTCACACATTCTTGCAAATTCAGCCAATAAGGTTTACTTGGACTCCAATGAGTTGTTGCTAAATCTTCAAAGTTTGACCCCGGCGACAGATGCAAAGAAGTAAATTGCTTGAAATGGCTTTAGCTTTTGTCTGACTGCATAATTTGAACTTCAAACCATTGAAATATGTTCCTGTTTCACATAAATTAGAAAAAAAACAGACTTCTGGTGTTTCACCAGCTCAGAAAGTTTAGTGTATCTTTGCTTATTGTGTAGATCTTACATATCATCTTCTTTAATTATGCAAAATGCATGCATGTTCATATTACTAGATAATAGTTCTTAAATCATTTAATTATTCAACAGTTCAAATAATAGTCTTTTCTCTGTTTCACCTCAGGAGCCTGCTAGTTTGAGTACACCTGGACCACCAAAGGTTTCTCTCACTCTATAAGAGATTAAGCTGAAACAACAAGAATCAAGGTAACTTATTTGAAATATTCTGCTTGTTGCCTTGTTCTATTAGTAGGTTTCTTAGAATTGTTTCTTTGAAATAAGCTGGATTTTTTGAAATATTGATATTGACTTTTTAACTTCTTTAACTGTGTTATTGCATAGATATAAATAGAAAGATGGATCAACGTCATGGAAAAGGAAAACTACCAGCCTCATTTATCGCTTCTACTCATCATGGAAACGCGGATGAAGAGACTCTCTCTCTCTTGATGATAATGAAATAAGAAGAAAACTTATTATAGGCAAGTGAAATACCCACTAATAGTCAAAGTTCATCAGCTCCAAAGAAGAAGAGAAAGAAGAAAAAATGCTCTGAAGTTTGGCAACACTTTGAGGAGGCTAGTGAAGATGAGAAAGGTGAGGAAGTGACTTCCTGTGATGTGCGATAGTAGGAAGGCAGGAACTAATAGTTTAAAAATTGTCCCAAACTAGAACATCATGGTCAACAGAAAATTGATAAGTACCAACAATAGTTCATTTATGATGGTACAACAGCCACGAAGAACCAATTGGGTGATCTTAGAATGAATAAATTGGATACTAAATGGATCAGGCGGTCACTTGCAAAGTTCATACTTCTGGATGAC
>JAOWBN010176796.1:0-17715 GCA_028565015.1 Pinguicula moranensis
CTCTGAAATTTTTGTTATGTATGCTTAACACACACTTATGTTTACGCTTCCGCACGAATTTTGCATCATGACACGTAATATAGCTTTTGGAGATCTTACACATACAATCATAGGCTCAAAACAAATCAAAAATCTTTCATCCTCGCTCTTTTGGGACCTAAGTATTTAATTCTTTTTTCACACAACTTACTTTTTTACTCAATTTTTCTCTCAATGCCTCTTCTTCTCTAATATTTTCAGTCACTCTTTCTTTTTCTCTCATCTTCTCGATCTCTCTTTCTTTTTCTCTCATATTTTCAATCTCTCTTTATTTTTTTCTCTAATCATCTCAATCTCTCATACTTTTTTCTCTAATCATCTTAATCTCTTTTTCTTTTTCTAGACTTTTAGTAACTATTACAATTTCAAAATTAATGCTTTGTACATTAAGATCGTGGTGAGCTTTTACAATTTGTACATCTTTTAACTAAATATTGCAAACACTCTCAAGAGGCGGTACATCCATTATGAGTGGTAAAACATCAATACTTTTACCTAAGGAATGTGTGGCGCATCAATGACTTGCACCTTCTCTTACTTGTTTGATTGTGGTGTTGCACTAATGGTTCTCTTCTTCCTCCTAGGCTTCCTTTGAAGGTCCAACTCTATCTCCTTATCGTTTGGACATTGAATGAATGTGTGTCCATATCCTTGGCATGTGGTGCACCTGATATCATGACCATGAATTCTAGAAGACGTAGAAGTACCAGGGGAAGGAACATTAGTTGTTTCAGCCGTCTTTGGAATGCCCATTGGTGAAGTATTGTCCCATGGAGGTTCCTTTGGCACCTTAGGTGATCCTTTCATGATCCGCCTTTTGATTTTATCAATCATGCACGCCTCTTTTTCATAACTTGCTTTTAGTTTGAGTACCTCCTCCAAGATGATTCTTTAAGGTTCATTATCTTCATGTGATCTAGACACATCTTTGTATCTTTTAGACATGTTGTACCTGCAAAGAAAAGGTTAGCCAAAAAAATACTCACAACTCCCTCACGTGTATGCACTCCAACATGTTCTCTCAAACTCTCGTGCATCTCTCGATTAGGCTTTTACCCTCTCTTGAATCTCACTACTCTACCTTTTACCTCTTAAGTATTCTCAGTATGGTTTTAGCCAACTTCAACTCCAACCTTTTCCTCAAGTCAAATTACAATCTAGAATGGATTGAAACTTTATTCAAGATTGAGAATTATAGAGAAAGAACTATCATTTCAGGCACTGAAAAAAAAAGGGCGACGGCCTCGGGTTTGAATACGAGGAACTCAAACTGGTGACAAACTCTTTAAGACTCCAAACAAATCAAAACAAATCAACTTGAATTGATCTCTTGTTGTTTGTACTAATTTCGATGAAGCATTATTTTGAGGGTTTTGAAATTTTTTTTTTTAAATTTGAACGATTGCTTCTGCTTTTTAATTTAAATTTTTTCGTTCTTTTTTTGGAACGATTTAAAAAAAACAATCAAGGTTACAACCCGAAAATTGAAGAAAACAAATGAAAATTAAGGATAGATTATCAAACGAATTTCGGTCTCAAAACTATAATGATCTAAGCAACCTGAACGTTGATTGATAGGGCAAAAACATCCTAAACCTCGCTCTGACACCAAATTATACGAATCCTTGCCGAACTTGCGGAAATAACCCACACCCAGTTTTATTATTCAAAACACACGATTAAAAAAGATGAATTGTTGTGCTTACCCCTAAAGAAAATTTATTTAGCAAACAAAAAATCACGAAAATTGTAACCGAGAACGTCATAAAATAATCCCCTGAAAGCAACTTGTGCTAACAAAGAATTAAGGATAAGTTCTTTCAAAACGACACCACTTAACTTGTAAAGAAACGATAAGGTAAATATTGGTTTAAAACTAAAAGAGAATACAATCTCACAATACGTAAAAACGTAAAACTTCATAAAACTTGTTCCCTTTTTTACATGGGGAATTCGTCCTCCTTATATAGTAATAGAGGACAAATTCTAGGTGTCCTAATAACCTCAAAAATATTTCCTAATTGATAGGAAAAATCCTATTTTAGATAGGAACAAACCTATTTTAGATAAGAACAAACCTAGTGTAGATAAGGACCAATAAAGCAATAGCCTAATCTAAAGATTTGGATAAGGAAAAGAGTATTTTCAGATAAGGAAGTAATCCTTTTAAATAAATATTGTGAAAGGAATTTCTTTATCCTTAAATTCCTTCATTCTTATCAACTTTTTCCATGTTTTGGACTTCATTTCCGTCATGGACATGGGCCTCATATTGGGCTTCAACTTGGATCATCATCATGGGCCTGACTTCTTCAATTGGGTCGTGAGGCCCATTTAGCACATTTCGGCCACGGGGTCCTAATGTTTCAAATGACATTTCTTTAGCCCACATATGCTTGATCATTCCATTTAAGGCCTCTTTAAACTTCATAGCTCTTGTCCTTGTATTCGGCCCATATATCATACTCGACTCCTTGTTCATCTAGGACTCCTTGTTGGATTAGAATTCGTTAATGGAATAAGAATCTTTGTTGGATTAGGATTCATTGTCGAATACGAACTCCTTATTGAGCCAGGACTTCTTCCGGGGTTAGGACTCCTTGTTGGATTATGACTCCTTGTTTGAATAGGATTCCTTGCCGAGTTAAAACTCCTTGAGGAACTATGACTTGCTTCAGGGTTTATACTCCTTCGGGGATAAGCACTCTTTTGGATTAGCCATGCTACCCAAATTCGTCTTGGGCCTACAAACACCTCGAACATCTTCATCATTCACGTTCAAAAATCTGATCGTCCAGTAACTCGTACCTAGGTTTACTTCAGAAATTATTCGCAAAGATATCCCACCTGCCATGAAGGAGGCTACAATAAGCCTGAAGAAGGGACACCATAGAAAAAGAAAGAGCAGGGACCAACAGTTCCATTCCTACTAAGACTTAAAAAGGGAAAGTTGGATAAAAAAAATTCAAAAGTTTCTTGATGTTTTTAAGAAACTACATATTAACATTCCTTTTGCAGAAGCTTTAGAAAAAAATGTCATACTACGTGATGTTCATGAAGGACATCCTATCTAACAAAAGAAAATTTAGAGACTACAAAACTGTAACTCTTACTGAAGAATGTGGTGCAATCCTCCAAAAGAAATTGCCACCAAAGCTGAAAGATCCATGAAGTTTTACTATTTCCTATTCCATTGGAAATTTCACATTTGATAGAACTTTATGTGATTTCGGTGTAAGTATTAAACTTATGCCACTATCCATTTTTCAGAGGTTGGGTTAGGAGAAGCCAGACCTACAACCATATCTTTGCACCTGGCGGACAGATCAATCAAACACCCTCGAGGGATAATTGAAGATGTCCTAGTCAAAGTGGATGAATTCATATTCCCAGCTGATTTCATTATTTGGATATGGATAAAGATACAGGCATTCCAATTATTTTAGGACCGCCATTTTTAGCATCAGCAGGTGCACTAATTGATGTCCTAAAAGGAGAGCTGATCGTCAGAGTTCAATGAGAAAAAGTCAAATTTAATGAGTTTTGAAATTTGAAACATCCAAATCAACAAGAAGATTGTTGCAGTTGTTATTGTTATGTCCTAAGGCCAATCACCTTTGGCCTATGTATTGACACTTTAATGTTGTATATATGATTGTAGCAACCTTCATTACTTGTTTATTTATATTCTTCATTTATAGCAAGTAAAATAGTGAAGCCTAGCGTTGATAATTTAGAGTGTATCACAAAGAGTTGTGATAATGGGACCACTTTAATCAAAGTTATCAATACTAAAAGTTCCTAGCCAAAGTATTAGTGAGATAAGACATCACTAATACGAACAAGTTATCATGTTCTCAGTCAATTCCTTTTGAATAAAAAGTTGATCTCATCAACTATGGTGAAGTGGCACTTAAGCTAGAAATATGTATGCTTGTAGTTGACAAGTACATCAGATTGACCTACATAGAGATCATCATATTGTCAATGGATGATCCCCTAAAGAATACTAGGTGTAAGTGATTCTTAGATTTGAGATCTCCATATAGAGATCTTGAGTATGAATGATACTCTTTGATTTTATTCGAAGTTACACCGTAAGTTGGTAACAAATGTAGTTTTGGGAATCTTTTAAAGTACGAAAAGATTATGAGTAATCAATAAATGATTCACCTCTCCTAAAATGTTAGGAGAAGATATTCATATATCCACTTTTAAAAACTCTTATTAGGCTTTGCAAAGAACAAGTTTAATTATAACTTAACATTCATGACTTCCGGTACAAGAAATATTACGTATATAAATGAGGATGACAAATAACCTCAATATACAAGATTATGAATATGTTCTTGGTGAAAGGATATTAATTACAGGAGAACTAAATCTTTAAAGGATAGTCTCCTTTTATGACTATTCTCAATGCTTTAAGGACATGATATCTTGTTAGAAGTCACTCATGGTCTATGGACTAGAATTAAGGAATAATAAATTAAAAGTATCTAATTAATTAACAATAATTTGATTATGTTAATATTAGGTCTATTGCCAAGTTATTTAAAACCTATAGGGTCACACACATTAACATTATTCTCTTAAGGGGTCAAAGTGTGACTAAGGTAAAGTATAGGAGCTGAATCGAAGTTTTTGAAACTTCAAGGACTTGTATGAAATTATGGGATTATGGATATACATGCTTTGCACGACCTCACATGCATAGAGGTGTATAGAAACCTCATGTAGAAGAATTTTACAATAGCATGACACATAAGTTTGAAGTGTCGATTGTTGAAATACATGTAAAGCTATATTTAAATGTTATCTACTAGCTAAAACATGTGTTTACATCATAGACTCATGATTACCTCTATAAATACCTTAATCTTATCACAAATATATAGGGGTGGTCGAACTTTAACGCCTTGATAGAATTATTGAGAAGTTCCGCATCATTGTTTCATTCTCTACCCGAGAAGGACTTGGATTTTGGAGGAAAAACCTTGAACCAGTTTTCTTCTATTTTCTAAGGCCTAAAGTGTGGAGCTAGCACTCCTTTATCCACTTATAAGTTACACACTTAGGGCCTGTTTTTGCGCAGGCTTCTTAAAAATTATAATTGGCTTATAAGCACCTTTTTTCAGAAAATCAGTGTTTTGCGCAGGCAACCTTCTACTAGTTCTTATTTTAAGAAGGTAAACCTTCTAAAAAAATAAGCACCTCAATACATTCTTTTTTTCCTTCTTAAAAATTAGAATGGCATATTTGTAATTTTCTCAAACTTTAAAATAAATTTCGTGCCAATATTATCCAGGCCCGGGCCCAGCACGGACCCAGACCCGGCATGGATACGGACCCGGGACGTGGCACGGACCCGACGAACCCAGACCCAGTACAAACCCGGACCCGGCACTGTTATTTTTGGTAATCTACTGTTAATTTTTGTAATATACAATTAAAATAGAATTTTAAATAATTATCTTTTAAGTACTTGCGGAAAACACCTCTCCTTTTAAAAATAAGAACAAGTAGTAGAATAAGTAGTAGAAGAAGAAGTAGAAGAAGTAGAAGAAGGTCTACGCAAAACAGGGCCTTAGTATAAACCTAAAGGGAAATGCTGGCGTGAACTATTCTAGAGGGTGGACATTTGGACACCTCAACGGAAGGAGCTTTCTTGTACAGATTAGTGATTCTACAAGAGGTATAGAAGTTCCTTCTCCGTAATATTAAATTGTGTAAATTAGCAATGATCCATGGTCAAAATATCTCTAAAATGTTTGTTATGCATGCTTAACATACACTTATGTTTATGCTTCCGCGCATATTTTGCATCATGACACATAGTTATGACAAGTACTATCAGAGCCATTTTGTTAATTCTTGCATTTTGCAAGGTTTATTACACAACTTATGTTATATGAAAAAAGGATGTATGAATGAGGTCATTTGCATGCATGTGTTTCTTGAAAGAGTTGCTTCACAAAATCTTAAGTTATGTTTTGACCGAAATTTAAAATTTTGGTGGACAAAATTGTTGTAGTGGCTACATGCACGGTTTGGATCCTCCATAATGTTGTAGAAGCATAAGTAATTGTTCAAAAACAACTTGAGTTTAAGCCTTGAAAAAGGGCCCTAAAAGTCTAAGGAAATTTTGGATATTTTTTCAAAAAAACGTAGCCTAAGATGCATGATTTTTTTCTTGCATGCTACTTCAAGCTCAAGAATGTGCTCCATGTAGTGATTATTTGTAGTATTATAACATTACATGATTTATTTAATTTTTAATTAAATATGATTCATCATGGTTGATCATTGACTAGAGCCCAATAGGATTATGACCTTGTATGCCATGTCTTTCTTATAATTCTTGATGTAATTCATTCCTCATCTCACTCCCCCCCAAATGTAACCTGGGTTTTCTCAAAGAAAGTAATTTTTCATTAGTCTAGTGGGAGGAAATTTGTGAGAGTTAGGCTAAAAATTATGTAACTCAAGAGAAGGAAGCCACCAAGAGAAAGCCGAAAATGTGTTGATGCAAAGGCATTGCATGACTTCAAAGCGTTGAAGAACGCCCCTAGGATAAACTCCTAATCTCTTAATGGCCGAGAGATTAGTAAAATCCTTGATCGTACCCCCAATTATAAGTGTTTATTTAGCACACTTTATATTATTATGTGATAATAATATAGGATTATATGCATGCTAGACAACATGATGAGTCTAAAACATATCAAATCCCTTTAATAATAATCAAGTCTTCCTTTTATTAAATGTGTTTGAAAAGAGATGATGCCTTCCATTGATATGGTAAAACGGCCCTCTTGATCGATGGTTCAGTTGTTGAGTTTCCCTCAAGATGACCATATACCTCGTAAGGAGTTTTTTCATGAAAGTTGTGTCTTTCAGAATAATGGTATCTGACTTGACTAAAACTCTTGGTTCACTGAGTTTCCCTCAAGACCTTGAATGTTAGAGGCAAAGACTTGGTAAGGTTAAAGAGTTACCTATCAAGCAAGCAAGGAGTAGCAAAGTATTGCAATTGTTGAGTGATAACTACCATTGGTAACCGTGGTTAGCTTGTTGAGTTTCCTTCAAGGTTTGATCATGGTTCGATTGGGATCCTTGACTCACTAAAAGATTAACTAATCTTCTGAATCAATATAGAGGGTTATTGATTTGTAATAGAATAGTGGAAGCAAAATGAATATATTTCAAAATTCTACTATATTCATTTTGTATATATATAAAACAACAAAGTCTTATATTTACTTTTACATGTTTTGTAGATATCTTGTACGCAATTAAATATCCTTTTATTCTCAAATCACACAAATTAGTTGGTGCTAATTACTTGGATTGACATCCGAATTTGAGAATCATTCTCAAAGCCGAAAAGCTTGCAAATGTCCTCGAGATACCAAAACCCAACCCTCCAAAAGAGAGTGCACCTCAAACTATTCAATCTGCTTATGATAAGCAGATTGAATCTTATGACCTTGCCCAATGTCTTGTGCCATCTTCCATATCTCTAGAACTTCGCAAGCAATGTGAAAATTTGGATGCATATGCTATGATGGTGTACCTCAAAGAGTTGTTTGAAGCTCAGTCTGAGAGTGAGAGGTTTAATCTAACCAATGAGTTGTTTAGAGCTGAGATGAAAGATGGCTCTTCTATGGCTGCCCATGGTGTAATGATACTCGGTCTCGTCAAAATGATGAAAGACCTTGGGACTAACCTATAAGATAATCTTTATGTAAATTTGATTTTACAATATCTTCCACCGACTTACAAACAATTCATAGTCAACTTTAAATTGAATAAGATTCAAAAGTCTTTGGGCGAGTTGGTGAATATGCTTAAACTCACTGAAAATGAGTTACAAAAGGGTAAGGGTACCATCTTACTTGCAACTTCTGAAAAAGACAAAAAGTTGTCAAAAGCTAAGCTTAAGAAGCAAAAGGGCAAGAAGCGCATTGTGAAAGTAAAATGACGGGTCGAGAAGGACAAGAAGCTTGAGAAAGGCACTTGCTTCCATTGTGGCAAGAGTGGCCACTAGTGACGCAATTGTAAAGATTATCTTGAATATTTGAAGAAGCTTATGGAAGCATCTTCATTAGGTATCTACATGATTGATGTATTTTTAACATTTGCTTCTAAGGTTTGATACCGGATCCCCTATTCGCATTTGTAATAATTTGAAGGGGTATTTTTAACATGTTCTAGTACTTATGAAAAATCTTGTACCTATTTTATGTTTAGCCGCCAAATGGTATTTTATTTTGCAACAATACAATAGTTGTACTATTTCGAAAAATGGAATTAGATATTTGGTAGCCCTAAATATTAATGGTCATTATGTTTTATAACATAGATGAACCAATACTTAGTGTAGATACAAATACAAAAAACATAAATCCTTCATACCTTTAGCACTGTAGACTTTTTTTGGGGGGCGGGAGGGGGTAAACCAAAATTCAATAATGAATAAAAGTATGTACAATCGAAAAGAAAAACACAAAACAAGGATCCAGGAAAATAAACCATGGTACATGAAGCATAGATCAACTGTAAAAGAGTATGTGTAGGTGGGCAGAATTGATCACGTGACTCACTGCTATGCAGGTTGTCATATAATGACTACACGAGTGATTACTTTGCTAAAAAACCAACTCTGCCTGTACACCTTATAGCGTTAGGGTCAAGAGATTGCTGCAAGATTCCCCTAAGAAAAGACTTATGGGGTATTGCATCAGTGGTCTACTAACCTTCAGCTATGCCGGCCGCCAATGACAACAGGTGTCTTTACTGTAGTAGTTAACCAAGCTCAGCCTGAACACCTTGTAGCATTGTAGTCCTATGATTTTTGTCACCTCCTTTACTTCCTTTCCTTCATATGAACCTCTCGGATCCAGCTGGGATGCTTTCATGTACACAGTGCTTCTTTAGTTTTTAAATCACTCCTATCTCACCAAGTACAAGTGATCATGTGTATGGAGTATCCACTCATGGTAAAGAGGATATAAGTTGTAGTAGGTGGATCAGTAGTCAGGTTCTGATCACCTTTCTCAATGATGGGCTCTGCAGCTGCCCTATACCTTCATGAAGTAGATAGACAATTACATCTGGACTTACCAAAAAAAAAGACAATTACATCTGGGTAATGAGAGTAATGTGAGGCAGTGATTGAGCAGTTGTTGTTACATGGAGATAACATGTGTCGTAGTATGCAGTATATCGAGAAAGGTAATGACTATGACCATCTTAGGAGACTCCATCAATATTACATTATCAGAGAGACATGGCAATTAATATGAGCTGGAACAGTTAGGGGTCAGTGACTGCTACCTGTTGGCAACCACTTTCAGTGTATGCAAGAGGTTTTTCCTTCGTTAGGAGCAATCCTATATGTTCTTCCTTGCTCATATAAGAATCCCCAAGGAATTACATGTTGATTTTAACACTAGAAAGAAGATTTAGCTGCCAATCAATAAAGGAGTAAGGGCAATGAGAGGATTTAGCCTTTATCCAGCTCCAAGTTTCTCTCTGGACAGTCTGCAGGATGTTTCCCACCTCTATTTCCTTGTGCTGGAAATGAACACGGTTTTTGGATTTCCACAGAAACCATGTGGTGGATGGCCAAATGGATGTCCAAGCATTTTTGTTTGTTCTTGTTGGCCTTAGTTCTATGAATGTCTGCAAGTCAGGAGCGGTTGTAGTGGAGGCTATTGGTTCAATCTGCAGCCAGGTTAATAGCTTAGACCAGACCTACAAAAACTTAAAGCATTCAAAGAATAAGTGTTTAACAGTTTCTGCATGAGTTAAGCATAATGTACACTTGTCATTTGAGCTTGTTAGTATGATGTTTCTTTGCAGGAGAACTTGTTTGACTGGGATGGCATTTTGTAGCAATCTCCAATTGAAGACACGATTTTCCTAGGTGTGAAGGTATTCCATATTCTTCTGAGGCACTTAGATTCATGACTTGAGAAAGGGGGAGGTGTGAGAGCACTGATCTAATCATATCCATTTTAAACTTAGTAGCAACCTTCTGCATTCCCTTGGAAGAGTTATTTGCCCCTTGTTACGAAGTCAGGGGAGATACCCTCCGAGGTTGCTATTAATGCATCAATTTCCAGCAACTCAGCAGGCCTCATGATGCTTCTTCTCCACTGCCAACTATTGTTTTGCCACTTCCCTTTATCAGCTATATAAGCATCCTTGTCAACAACTAGTCTGTATAGCCTGGTAAATTTGGTAGCTAAGTTTATTTCTCCGTGCTAGTTGTCACTCCAGAATTTCAAGTCTGCACCATTGCCAAGTTGGATCTTGGTCATGTTTACTATCCAATTTGAGCACATTATTTTATGGAGATCCTTCCACCAGCTTGATACATAGGCTTTGCTACACCTTCGGCCATTGATCTGATTACCATCAATTTTCATGAGTTCCCTGAAGCTCCTCAGTGTTAAGCTTCCCTGGTCAGCATATTTAGATCTTAGAATATCCATGGCTAAGGACTTTTCTCCCGAGAGAATTCTTGCTCTCCACTTGGCCAGCATGGCATCATTTTGGTGTCTTAGGCTCTTGATACCAAGTCCACCCCAATCCCTTGGCGCAATAACTTTTCCCTAAGCTACCCAGTTGGCTTTTTTGTGGTCCTTTGAGTTGCCCCTGAGAAAGACTCTCTAAATTGATGTTATCCTGTTTATGACTGATGAGGGGGCTTTAAGGTAGCCAAAATATTGCGCTGAAAGGGATATGAGCATTGAGTTGAGCAGGATAGTCCTTCCCTTGCAGATATGTATTTTTGGATCCAGTTATTTAGAGCCTTTTTAAACCTATCTGTAACTGGTTGCCATATATCCTGTTTATGATGGTTCCCTCCTAGTGGTAATCCCAGATATCTGTAGGGGAGTTTTTGAGTTTTGCAGCCTAAGTATGCAACCATTTCAAGTACCAACTCGGGGTTCATGTTCAGTCCAACTATGCTGCTTTTCTGAAAGTTTATTCTAAGACCTGATAGCAGCTCAAAATTCAGCAAGATAGACTTGAATGCCCTAACAGATTTCCAATCAGGTTAGCCAAACATAAGCATATCATCTGCAATTGTAAATGTGTTAACTGCACTTTATTCCTCCCTACTGTCAGGCCATTGAATAGGTGCAAATCTGATGCCCTGCTGCTCATTGTAGAGAGGCTCTCTGCTGCAATGAGGTAGAGGTAAGGGCAGAGAGGGTCCTCCTGTCTCAGTTCTCTTTGGGGATGAACTCCTTAGTTGGGCTACCATTTACCAAGACTGAACTAGAAGCTGACAGTAGCAGTTCTTTGATCCAGTAGTTCCAAACTTCAGGGAATCCCATAGCTGTCAGCAGGCTTAAGAGGTAGGACCAGTTCACTAAATCAAAAGCCTTTTCAAAATCTACAAAGGGCCTATTTTTTAAGTTTCTTGCATTCATCCAATGCCTCATCAGCTATCATCACTCTATCCCTTTCTGTTTTTTATGAAAGCCATCTACTGGCGAGATATGATCTGGGGGAGCAGAGGTTTAAGCCTGTTTGCAAGGACTTTGGAAATGAATTTTGGTATGGCCCCTATCAGTGTGATGGGTCTATAATCATGCACTTTTAGGGGGTTCTCTGTTTTGGCTACTAGGGTGATGTGGGCTTCGTTTGTGCCTTTTGAGAGTTTACAATTCCTATAGAATTCCCTGAAGAGTTGAAGAAAATCTTCTTGAAATAAAGGGGTGAACTGCTTTATGAAGTTGAAGTTGAAACAGTCAGGGCCTGGGCTTTTTGAGCTATTGCAGTCCTGGATTGCTTGATGGATTTCAAAGTCAGAGAAGGGGAGCCAGAGAGTCCTCGAAGCTGGTTAGCTCATTCTGCTGAAGGGCATATTTAGCAGCTGTGGCCTATGCCAATAATCCTCACTGAATCTTTCAGCAAAGTATTTGTGGAAGCAGTCTTGGCTCTTTCAGGATCTGTTATCCAGTCCCTCTCGTCCCATACACCTAGGATTTTGTTTCTTCTTCTGTTGTTGTTTAACAGACGGATAAAATAAGCGCTGCTGGAGTCCCCTTGCTGAAGCCATCTGGTTCTAGATTTCTGATAATATGAGGTATGTAGGGATGTAGTCCTTGGCTAGCTCCTCTCTTAGTGGTTACTCTTGTTCCACTCCTTGATGCTAGCTTTACCTAAATTTTGTAGCTTGCATACCCTTGGGGGCAGGTGCTATTCCAGACTTGGTAAATCAGGTTTATGTACTTCTTATCTTGCAGCCATGAGTTCAGCACCCTTAGATGCTTCGGTCTCCAGTTTAGAACTTCAGAGCTGAGGCAGATGGGGCAGTGATCAGAATCTTCCCTCTGTAAAGCAGTCTGTGTCCATGTTTGATTTTGTCCCATCCATGTATCATTCACAAGGAATCTGTCTAATCTACTCATGGCCTTTAGGGAGTTGAGGTACCAGGTAAATTTTCTATTGGCTAGGGGGAGATCAGTGAGCTGCAAGTCTGAGACAAAGGACTGGAACTGGGACAATTATTTTTGGTTTGGTCTATGAGTTGTGCCCCTCCTTTCTCCTGGGTTCAAGATGGCATTAAAATCCCCCATTAAGCACCACCTCTTATCTTCTTTTCCTGAGTACAGAGTCTTGATTTCCTGCAACTGACTCATCTTAGCAGATAACTCTTTAGGGCCATAGATATTCAACATATTTGAGATGATCTCGTCTTACTGCCATGTTCCACATATTCCAATGTGCTATCAACTGAAAAGAGGCTTTGCTTCTTGAAGCTGTTGACATTCCATATACACAAGAGCCCTCCATATTGTCCTACATAGCTAAGAAAAGCCCAATCAAAGAATTTACCAAACCATAAGAAACTACATACCTTTTTTGTGACCACATCTAGCTTTGTTTCCTACAGGCTGATGAAGTCTGGTTTATCCGCTACAATGAGTTCTTTGATTCTTCTTTTCCTCTCTTGTATGCATAAGCCTCTTACATTATATGTTATAACCTTCTAGGGCCAATAGATCACCTCTCTTTTTGCTGCTACCAGGTGTAGCTAATCTTCTAGATCTGCGCAGGTGGCTATTCATTTTCATAAGTCTGTGATGAACCTCTGCCGAATTATCTCCATAGGACAACCCTATCTTTCTGCCATCTGCCATTATGGAGTCAACTTCATCACTGAGGCACCCTCTTTGTAAATCGCAGCCAGCTAAATTTGTCTGTCCTGTAGAGTGGTTTGGGTTATGTGTTGCGGATAACTGATCAACCCAGTCCTTTAATATTTGTTGGTTGATATTTGTCCCTCTTGTCTTCCTTGTTTGGCATCGAGTTTGTGGACTTTCTTTGCTGAGGGCCATCTGGCAATAGGTTGGGGTTGCTACTTTCACAGCTTCAAGGAGGGAAGTCAGCCACATAGGGTGTTTTTGATACTGATAGTGGTTGTCCTGCTGTTTCAAATATACTGGCCTGAGACACTGCTGTATTTTGAGGTTCAGGTTGCTAGCTAGTAAAAGGGTTGAGTCAGTAGTCAGGCACACTACTAGGGCATTCTTCACACAGCTTTCTGGTCTAGATTCATGATCATCAGTGGTCTTAGCTCTATGAATCTTTTCCGGTGTTTGAGCTTCTTGAATCTGTGGCATAGTGATCCTTTGGGGTAATGGAGGTGTTAACTTGCTCAGTGGTTCAAGCCACCATTGGAGTTTCTCTGGGATCCAGTGGTTAGCATGGGGAGTATCCAGTACATTATTCCCATCCATTCTAAGATCTGGCTCCCTTTGGCTGATTGAGTCTCTCTTATCCTTCAGTTCCTCATAGAGTATCATGCTGTGTTCCTGTGTATCCACTTCACAAGGGAGGAGGCTTCTGAATATGCTAATGAGTTATCATCAGGTGAGCGACTGGAACTAGAGTCTGACTTTGCAGCTATTTGGTAATACCATGGTCTTTGGGCGAATCTTTCATGGTTTAGCTCCATGATATAAAGTGTCAACGCATTACCTTCAATAGTCAGTCTAATCCCAGATGGTATCTTTGATCCCCATTTTGTTTGGATCAATATTTGGCGGCGTCAAGGAAATAATGGGTGAGAGTACATTCATCAATCTTAACACAAGTGGCAACTTGCTCACAAATCTGCATCAGGATCCTTTCATTCCATAAACTTTATTGGCAGGCCAAATATCCGAATCCATCTAAGACAGGCAAGAAGTGTATTATCATGTGACCATAAGTATACATCACTCGACATGGTTAACAGCCCCTCCGAGTTAGTTTTTAGTAATGTAGCAAGGTCATGAACTTCCTCTTCCCAAAGCAGAATCTTAGTTAGGACATTGGACTGACTATGATGTTCAGATAACCTGCAACCCTAAGAGCCATTTAAAACTTTTCCAATCTAATATCAGCTCTCAGGGTGCCTACATAACCAAGTTTGAGCCAGAGTGGCTGCTTAGGATCAGTGGTGATGATCAGCCTCTGATCATTTGCTCTTGGTTTAGTTTGGTGCCACTTCTTTGGTTGAGCAGGTTGTTGGGTTGGTTGGTTGAGGGGTGGCAGGGGTGGCTGCTAGCTAGCTTCTCCCCTCACCATCTTTCATTGTGCAATAGCTAGAATTGGCACAAGTTTGGTAGACATGTTTACAGTGGTGTGTGGGTATGAGACAACCAATCTGAATCCCATTAAGCCATTTTAGCATAGCTTTAACATCATGAGGCATATCAAAATCCACAAAACCAAAAACAAGTCCACTCTGATTTAATTTTCTTGCAATCTTTAAGGCAGTCAGCCTCCCCTAGCTACTTAGCACATAATGAAGCCTTTCTGTATCACAATATCTTGGGAAATTTGTTATGTAGTATGGATCTTGATTGTTGCCTCCGCTCACTTGGTATCTGCTGATATCCAAGACGGTCGTGCACCGGCCTTGGATTCTAAGACAATGCAACATTTGCATAAGGGGTTTTTGTCATTGTTCTGTTTTCCATAAGCGGTTGTTTTCCAGCTCGTATGGCTGCACACCGCAGTCTTTTTGTTGTTGAGGCAGAAAGCTCCACTTATACATACCTTAAATTGCCTATGGAAAGAGGAGCATCAGGGAGGGGATATCTAGAGTTGTAACAGAGGTATTCCACTGGCCACTATCTTAAGGCATGGCTTGTTGGCTAGAGAACCTAAAAACGTAACTTAGCAACGGAAGTCCCCGGGCGCTTGGAGCCTTCGTTGGGTGGGTGACCAGCTATAAGTATGCTACCTTCAGCTCAGGAGACACACGATGTATAGTTGATCGGAGAAGAAGGGAGTTTAGGGGATGGGTTTACTGTTCACAGGTTTCTCTCGTGTATGGAGAGAAAATCTTGGGAGACTTTTCTTTAGCACTGTAGACTTGGTCAAATAGATAAAGATCGTACATTCAAAATGTGCCGAAATGATCTTTTGAACTCATTAGATTATAAATTATTTGAGAAATGTGAGTCGTGTCTACAAGGTAAGATGACTAAGACTCCTTTCAAAGTAAAAGGATAAAGATCTATAGAGTTGCTTGGACTAGTACATACGGATGTTTGTGGTCCAATGTCGACAAGTGCTAGAGGCGGATTCTCATATTTTATAACATTCACGGATGACCATTCTAGATATGGTTTTTTGTACTTAATAAAGTACAAATCCGAAGCCTTTGAAAAGTTCGACGAATATAAGAATGTTGTTGAGAAACAATTGAGAAAGTGTATTAAAATACTCGGATCTGACCACGGTGTAGAATACTTTAGTACCGAATTTCAAGATTTTTTAAGAGATCATGGCATCATCGCACAAATGACTCATCCGTATACTCCAAAATTAAATGATGTGCCAGAACAACAAAATCGTACACTATTAGATATGGTACGTTTGATGATGATTCGTGCAAGTCTCCCAAAATCGTTTTGGGGCTTTGCCTTAGATATTGCATCACTGGTACTCAATTGTGCTCCATGAAAATTAGTTGATACGACTCCATATGGGATATGGATGGGTAAAAAATCAAATCTCAATTACTTGAAAGTTTGGGGATGTCCTGCTTATGTGTACGAGACAGGGCAAGTTGGAAATAAAATCCGATAAGTGTTTTTTCTAGGATATCGAAAAGATTGTTTTGGAAATTACTTCTACAATCTCGTTGAGTAAAATGTGTTTGTCTAAAGACATGCCACATTTCTAGAAAAAGAGTTTGTTCTAGAAGAGACAAGTAGGAGCAAAGTGGAACTTAAAGAAATTCAAGGTCTACAACCAAGCACTATACAACAGATGGAATTAAAGAAATTGTCTCAAGGAGATTAAATAACATAAGACGCTCAAACACAAGGACTACATAGGTCCAACCGAAAACATCGAGCCCCTATTTTTTACGGATTCAACCTAAAAATGACGTGTTCGTCACAATTGATGATGAACCTACAGACTACGAAGAAGTCATGTATAGTATAGACAAAGAGAAATGAATGGAAGCCATGAACTCCGAAATGAATTCCATGTATCAAAACAAGGTATGGACGTTGGTTGACCTACCTGAAGGAATTGTTCCTATAGGGTGCAAATGGTTTTTTAAATAAAAGATGACATGGATGGAAATGTGATTACTTATAAAGTTAGACTGATAGCGAAAGGATATCGTCAAAATCAAGGAATTGACTTTTATGAAATTTTCTCTCCGTTTTATGCTTAAATCCATTAGGATATTGATTGCTATCGAAGCACACTGTGATTATGAAATCTG
Source organism: Pinguicula moranensis (assembly GCA_028565015.1). Lineage (NCBI taxonomy): Eukaryota > Viridiplantae > Streptophyta > Magnoliopsida > Lamiales > Lentibulariaceae > Pinguicula > Pinguicula moranensis. The sequence continues at coordinate 16,802 of JAOWBN010176796.1, forward strand.
GCAAAAGGATGTCAAAATGGCATTGCTAACGAAAATTTATTAAAAGAGGTGTATGTGATGCAACCTCGAGATTTTGAATCTGATAAAGCCAATAAAGTGTGCAAACTTCAAAGATCTATTTATGGGCTCAAGCAAATATCTCAGAGTTGGAACATCAGATTTGATGAAGCGGTCAAAGAGTTTAATTTCATCAGAAATCCTGATGAACCTTGTGTATACAAAAAGGTTGAAAAAGATACACCAGTATTCCTAGTGCTATATGTAAATGACATATTGCACATAGGAAATGGCATTCCAGTGTTTCAATCTGTGAAGCTTTGGCTATCCAAGAAATTCTCCATGAAAGACTTAGGAGTAGCTGGCTTGCTTTTCGGGATTCGCCGATTCGCCGACCCTATGAATAGTAAATCCTCTTCCCCGCCACCATCTCTTCCGACAAACAACCCCATCTGCGTCATCTCTTCTTCAGTTTAATCTCCTTCTCAGTCCCTCCTCTTCCCGGGGACGCTCATCGCGCCCGGGAAGGTCTGCACTACAGTAAACCCTTCCTCCAGACATCAACTTCCATGGCCTAATCTACCAATTAATCTTTAATTGCATTAGGGTACTAGCTACATTTGAGAAGAAGACGGATGATTAACGAAGAAGACGAAATTAGGGATTCATGGAGCGGCATATTCCTTCCCGTCAACACCGTTTGTTGCGTCGAGCAGCACAACGAAAGCAGTATACATATGCGGAGGCGGTAACCATGACTCAAAGGTTGCCTGTTCACTCTCGTTTAGGTCAAAGACGAGAATCCTGTAAGGTCACTTTCTATATTACAAATTTCTCTCTGCAGTGCTCTGTTGAGCAATTACGGAATATATTGAAAAAATTGGGACGGATTAATGAAGTAAGGATTGCACGAAAGT
>JAOWBN010176807.1:0-17715 GCA_028565015.1 Pinguicula moranensis
TCTCTCTCTCTCTCTCTCTCTCTCTCTCTCTCTCTCTCTCTCTCTCTCTCTCTCTCTCTCTCTCTCTCTCTCTCTCAAGGATTTAGAGCATTTTTTTATAAGCCAAATTTATTAATAATAGAATATACATGATGTACAAACAACTATAAACAATAAGACCAACGGTCAAGAGAGAATAAAATAGAGAAAAGGAAAAAGAAAAAAAAATTATGCGCTCTTATAGACAGGAGGGATCATAACCTATACAAGCTAGTATATAGCCTACAATAAATTAGACAACCTTCTATACAACTACTAGTATCGCAGGACAAGGCTTTCCTTAATCCCCGTACTCTTATATATAGCTAAGAGTATGCTGTTACATTGTTCCCTTAGCTTCATAGTTGCTATGCAACTCAACGTTCAGATCATTGCCATCAACATATCAGCTGGTATTCACTTAGCCTCAAAGTCATGGCTTCCAAGTTATCAATTCCAATTTTATGGAGATTGATATGCAGCTCAGCTGAATCAAGTGAGGTATCCTTGTAATTAGAGAGGTGGAGGATGTTAGATCAATCTTTGCCTGCAGTAATAGTATACCAGATATCAGAATATATACTCCTCTATTTATCCATCTCTTCTCAATCTTCTGCTCAGCATGTCTTTGTATGGTGGATAGCATCTAGGCCGCGTTAGAAATGACTTGCTTTTGTGCTGAGGATTTGGATAGCAATCTAAGATCGTGCCCAATCAGTGAATGTGTATGGGAACCTCTTTATCCTCTTTGATCTTAGCCAATGCCAAGTGGATCTCTTAATGTTTTCTATGATCTTTAGAGGGCCTGGTTGTGTTGCCTCAAAGTGACATGTTTTTCTACAAAACAAATGTTCCATACCATAGAAAACCAGATTGTTTTCTAAGCCGTCAGATTAACCTGGGGTGGCTGTAGTAATGTGAAAGTTTGCAGACAAGGAACTTGTGTATGCTGAAACAGTGGTTCAAATGTTAGCTATTTCTCTATCTATTCCCATACCTGTACCGCAATGAAGCAAGTATAGAATAAATGTAACATAGTTTCAAGTTCAGAGTGGCAGAAGTTACAGAGGGTGATCTGGTTTTCAGGTATGACGCCTCTCTTCTTTAGTGCCCTTTGCGTAGGCAGAGCATCTTGTAGCATCTTCCAGACAAGATTTGGATTTTATTTGGAGCTAGCGTGTCCCAGATACTTGCCAGAAATGAGGCTTCTTATTTTGTGAAGACTGGTGGATTTCCTACCACAATAAGTTTCTAAGCCACCTTTACTAAATAGTTACTATCAGCATCACCTTCAAAGATATATCTATTTGATTTGTTGGCCATGACTATGTTGTCCTGCAGGAAAGAATGAAGGTTATTTATATCATGACTATGCTGTCTTGAAGGAAAGAAAGAAGGTTATTTACATCAATCTGTTCTACATTTCTTAACTATCTACGCCAGTTCCAGGTCTATGTCCAGGAGTCATTAATCCAGAAGCCAGAATCAGATATATAGACATTAGTACCAGAGGCTACTCTAAATAATCTTGGAAATTTGTCAGCTAATGCAGTATTCTTGTGTCATCTATCCATCCAAAGTCTGGTTCCATCCTCTCTTCTAATTTGTATCTGAGCATGTTGCTTGAACCAATTGGTGTTCATGGGCCTTGTATGTTGTTCCATCATTGAGAGGCATAGGCTCTTCCCCTCCTTCTTCCTCTCAGTCATCTAGTTGGGGTACAAGGTCTGATTAGTTTCTTGAATTCACCAGCGGACAAACCACCATTATCTCCATATTTGGATCTTAGGATTTGTAGTGCTAGGCTTCTATCACCAGTCAGAATTCTTGCTCCCCATTTTCCGAGCATGGCTTGATTAAATGTGTCTAAACTGCAAATTCCCAGTCCACCATCCTCAACAACAGTATAACTAGCAAGTTCCTTTTTTGTCGGCCTGTGTATTCCAGAAGAAAGATCTTTGGCAGAAGTTCAGCTTCTAATTATAACCTCCGGAGCTCTATAGAAAGAAAAAAAGTGAGAAGGTAACGCAACAAGTACAAAATTCAATAAAATCAACTTACCACCTGAGGACATGAACTTATGATCCCATAGGTTGAGGGTGCAGTTGAATCTATTAGCCACCGAAGACCAAGTAGCAGCTTTAGAATTGTTAGAACCTATAGGGAGTCCTAGATACTTGAAATTGAAATTGAAAGAGAAGAAGGATTCATATCCAAAAAGTGGAGCTTGCTCATTAAGTTTTGGAACTCTTATGGCCCTTTTGGACACATTTGAAAGGCTTGAAAGGGAAGAATTTATTTGTGCTTATATGATTCCTTTAAGGAATATAATGAGTTTCTTTATTCCTTTTGGATATGAGTAGTTAGACTATTTGCACGAGTATTTAGTGGACTTTATTTGCTTTTATGAATTGACTTGGTATTGTGCTTTATTGAAGAGAAGTTGGAATAAGATCCTAATTAGTGTGCTTATGTATTATCTATTGTTATCCTTTTGTTAGTTTGATCATCTACATAGGAGAACTTTGATAATTTAGGAAACTTGGAGGATTGGCAGGTCAATAATTGGCTCTAAGTAGACCAACATAATTTGGTATCTAAGTTTTTTTTTCACCCGAATTTTTGGATTTTATTCATATAAGTGCCAATGCACATGTGTACAAGCCAACTCTTGGCTCTTCCATATAATAGTGATCAGGAAAGTACAATCACCTCCGTAAAACCACTTTTTGGCAAACCCCAGGGAAGGCGAATCCAGAGAGGGAAAGAGTATGGCAGCATGTGCTCTCTTTTACAAAATAGTAATTATAATAATAGTAGCTTAAAGGGGTAGTTCCCACATGAGTCATCCTGCTAGTCTTGTGCCGCAGCATAGGGAGAGTTCTTGGCTTTCCGTGTGTATGTGGATGTGAGATCCTTATGCAAAATGTTGGATATTTTTGTAGGGAGGTCTTCATATGTTGTGAATATAGTATCTTGGTTAGAAGCTCCCCATTTTGCCAAAGAGTCCGCTGTATTATTTACTTCCCTGTAGCAGTGTTTGATGCTTATATTGTGAAAAGCCGGCAGATGTTGTCTGATCAGCCTGATTTGCTTCCTAATCCGCAATGGGTGAATCATGTTTTTGTCCAGAGAGTTCACTATGATGGATGAGTCTATTTCCACCTCAAGATTCAAGAGACTGTGAGGCAGGCAGAGATGTATTCCATATAATAGAGCATTTGTCTCGGCCTAAATACTTTAGCATGGAGGGTACCTGTTAGCAAATGCCTTAATCATTTTACCTTGTGCATTGCACAGGAGTCCTGCTCCACCTGTTGTAGAAACAAATGAGCTACCATCCGTGTTGAGTTTAATGTATGTTGCTTCAGGGGGTAGCCATCTTACTGCTATGCTGGGGTGTTGGCCTACTGATGGAAGAATTATGTGTAATTGCCTCATCATTTGTAGATGTGTGACTTGTGTAGGCATAGGAATTGTCGTAATGCTCATAATGTCTTGCAGAAGGTTATTTGCTGAATGTATTACTAGGCCGAATGATGGGGAGAAGGACTCAAACCTCATTTTGCACCTTAGCTTCCATACTTCCCAACATATGATCAATGGTATGAGCCTTCTTATGTAACTGATACAACCATTTTGCTGAGGAGCTAGCCATGCTTCCAGTCTTGAGCTTAGATCATTGCAACTTGGATGGACATTGAGTATGTTTTTGAAGTACTTCCAAACCATAGAAGCTAGCTCTCCTTCTGAGTGTAGATGATTTGAAGATTCAATATGACTTGATGAGAGACAGCATGAGCAGCGTGAAACCATTGGAACTCCTCTTAGTCTGACTACAACATCAACTGGCACAATATGGTGGAAATTTTCCACATATGAGTGCTGATATTCAGTGGGAAGTGCTTATCCCACATCCAAGAGAAGTCTATTACTGAGGAGGATCATTGCCTTATTAGTTCCCATGTTGATTTAACCGTAAAAAGTCCATTATGTGTTGGGGTCCAGATTCTTACATCCTTGCTTTCTTCTATTGGTGTCATCTTGATTATTTGCATTGTATTTGTATCAAAGATATCCTGTAGTTTCAGTATGTCCCACTAATGATTCAATAAAAAATCTTTCACTTTTAGCTTCAACTGTGTGGGGAAAATTCAGTTTCCCATGGCTGATTCTAGGGACCACTTATCCCACCAGAGATTGCGATCCCCTGTGCCAAGAATCCATAGTGTGTTATCTAACATTATATCTCGTACTCCGTGATTCTTTTCCAACAATGTGAGTGATTCATTCTGACTGGAGCTATGGTGGGATCTTTGCCACGACAGTATTTTTTTCCATGAATTGTGCCCATAAACTCTCCCTTTATCTGAAAGACCATCATAATTTCATAATAAATGTTGTGTTCATGTCTTGTATTCTTCTGCATCCGAGTCAACCTTCTCCTAGGGGAAGGCATATGTGCTTCAAAGCCTTCTAGTGCATTTTTTTCTTGCTGTCTTTCAAGGCCCAATAGAAATAAGAGAATATAGCTTCAATTTTAGAGATGCTCCAAGCTGGTGGTTCGATGACCATAATTTGGTAGATAGGGATGCTTGCAAGTGTATGCTTGATGAGTGTAAAGCGCCCTCCGCTAGATAAGTATGATGCCTTCCAACCATTTAGTTTAGCTTTGATCTTGAGAATCAATTCTGCAAATAGGTTGGTTGTCTTCCTTCCATAATAAAGTGGAACTCCAAGATATTTTAGTGGCAGAGATCTATGATGATAACCTGTCCATCGCTGGATAAGAATCTTCCTAGCTGCTGGCGCTTTGGCTGATACAATGAAGTTGCTCTTGTTGAAATTAACTTTTTCCCATAGAAGGATTCATACTTGTTGCGAAGCTTTTAGACTGCATTAAGTGCTCTTTTGGAACCTCTTGTAAAAATAATCAGGTCATATGCATAGGCTAGGTGTGAAATCAGTGGGCAACCAATGGGAAGGCTATAGGGAGTTGATGGGGATTGTGCCATTAAGAGATTCAGGCCTCGGCTCAGGGTTTCTTCCTCTATGATAAATAAGGCAGGGGAGAGGGGATCTCCTTGTCTACGTCCTCTTGTGGATTTGAAGTATCCATGAGTCTCTCCATCAATAAGTATGGACATGCCACAATTTAAGATAGTTCTCCATATCATGTCTATGAAAGTTTCTGCAAACACGTAGGCCCTTAGCACTTTAATGAGATAAAACCATGACACTCGATCAAATGCTTTTTTCATGTCCAGCTTGAGGGCTACATTGTGTCCTCCATGTGACTTGTTAAGGCAATGAAGCATCTCTTGTGCTAATAGGATATTATCAGATATGTTTCTACTGTTCACAAATCCACTTTGGGCAGGGGAAATGATCACCGGAAGTAACAAACTCAGTCTGGAAGCTAACAGTTTTGTGATGATCTTACCAACATAATTGCATAGGCTAATTGGCCTAAAGTCTTAGCAGTTGGTTGGTGGCTACATTTTTTGCACCAAGCAGATCAAAGTGCTTGTAAATGTTCCAGGTAATTCCCTGTCTGCAAAGAAGGAAGTGATAGCCTTTTGTATGTTCTGTTTTATGATCTCTTAACAAGAAGTAAAGAAAGCACCTGAGAATCCATCAGGTCCTTGGGAGCTATCTCTGTCCATAGAGAAGGTTGCTTGCTTAACCTCTTCTAGATCTGGCCATCTATATAGATCCTCATTCATGGAGGCCATGATCATTTTGGGAATGAGATGAAGTAATGAGCCATTTTGTCTTTGGGGCATTGCCGAGAGTTGGTTAGTAAAATATTCAACCAAGCATTGAGTGATGTCCTGTGTTTCTTCCATTCATATCCCCTGAGAGTTCTTCTGTCTGCTTATATAATTTTTTTGTTTTGCTAGACTCACTGATTTATGAAACATGGCCGTGTTATTGTCTCCTTCTTTTAGCCACTTGATCCTGAATTTTTGTCTCCAAAGAGTTTCCTTAGCAAGTAACAATTTGGTATATTCTGCTTTATCTTTGGTTGCATCCATCTTGTCCTCCATATTGCCAGAAATGTCATACTTGAGTTCCAACTCTAGTATTTTATCTTCCCCTTTCTTAATATTCTGAAAGACATTGCCATACACTTCCTTGTTCTATCTTTTTAATTCTGCTCTCAGCCTTTTTAACTTTAGCCCTAGATTATGAAGCGCATCTGTACTTGGAGTAGGGGAGCTCCATGATTGTTCCACAAGTTGCAGGAATGTATTGTGATTTAACCAGAACTGCTGGAATCGGAACCTGGCCCTCTTAGTTATATGTGTATCATTGAATTCAAATTATAGGGGAGAATGGTCTGACTGTGCCCTACTCAGATGAGTTTTTGAGCTTCTAGGTATGGTATTAATCCATTCCTCGGATAACAGAACCCTGTTTAGTCTCTGAAGAACTCTTGCTCTTCTTGATCGGTTATTGCTCCATGTATACTTTTCCTGTGAATCCGACATCTGTCAGTTTGCATGTATTGATGGTATCCATGAAGTCACTTGTGTTTGAGAGAGTAATAGGGAGACATCCTGCTTTTTTAGTGGGAGACAAAACTACATTAAAGTCTCCTCCAAATAGTAGTGAAATTATAGTTCCCAAGGCTTGCTGTATCATGTCTTGCCCTAGAGGAAGCCTTCCTATTCTTGAACATATGGCATAGAATCCCCCTAATAGGAATCATATAGCTGAGGCATTATGTTGTATCTTCATGGCTAGTAGCTGCGTAGAATCAAGATGAAGAGTGCATTCCCAATGATCTTCCCAGAGTATCCATATAGTGCTTTCACAATTTGATTGTTCAGAGGCAATATTTTAGTTTTCTTACCAAGTCCATCATTTTAGTGCTATCCTGAAAAGGTTCAACCAAAACTAGAAGTGTTACCTTGTGTAATTTAATAATCTTTTTCAGCCTTCTGATAGTTGGATCATTACCAACTCCCCTGATATTCCAGAACGAGGCGCGATTCATGTCTTCTTGCTTTTAGACCTGATTTTTGGTGAAGAAAAGGTGTAATTGTCTCTTGATTTGTTCTTACCCTTCTTCTTGTTTGTTGTTTCTTCCATATATTGCCAGTGCTTGGCAGTTGGACCCTCTAATAAGTCTGTGTGCTCATCTTCAGAAGACAGGGAATCTTCTTCATCTGCTGACCAAAGTTTGGATAATGGTGTTGAGATTTTGTTCTGTGTTTCAGCTGAGAATTCATCTTCTGCATCTAGCATAATATCCTAGAGACCTTTATCTTGGTAAAGAGGTGGTGCTTCTTTGAACTCAGTGTCTGCAGGTGATACAACTTCTTGAGCTAGTGAGCCTGCTCTAGATGGTAAAGATATATCTTCTTGAATAATATTTTTTGAGTTTGAGAGATAACTCCATCCTCCTCTTGATTCCCAGTGCCAACGTTGTGTCTATCATGTTTAGCCAAGCTTCCTTGAACAACCATATCGACATCATCTTCCTCAGCATCAGGACAGACAATATTGGCATCAGCATCCTCGACATCAAGACAGGAAAATTTATTTGGATGAGAAAAAGAGCCAATTAAGCTATCAAATTGATCAGTCATATTATCATCAGGGGCATGTTCATGCACTAAGGTAGTATCAAGATCATTATGTAATTTCAAGTTATCCTTCATTAATGGGGCCTTAGTACTTTCGTCTATTTCTCCTTCCTCAACTGTGATAGCCTCACCAAGATTTATCTCAGAGACATTCTTTTGAGCATCCACATTGATAGCATCTATATGAGAGTAAAACTGAACCTGTGGGTTAGCTATTTTACCTTGACCGGAGGTTGATACCAAATGATTGACTTCAACCTTCGTGTTGGATGTCGCTGTTTGATGTATCTTTTGAGAGACCTTGCTCTGTTCCACCTGATTTTGAGTGTCTTTTGGTTTATAAATCTTTGTTGGCTTGCCTGCTGCATCGAGGGGACCCTTCCATTCAGTGCTTTGCTCAGTTTGTTTCTTTCCTGTGAGGTTCTTCTTGTTGAGAGCAACTGAGACTTCTGGATGCAGAATCTTACAAGCGTCTTTAGAGTGACCTTGTCTTCTACAGTGAGTGCAATATTGGGGTAGTTTTTCAATCTGTAGAGGTTTCCAGAAGCCTTCCATACCCTCTGCCTCCATGTATAGCCTCTTCACTGGTGAGGTTAAGAGGTTTATCTCCATGCAGACTCGAGCAAGACTAGGCCTTGATAACGTGGCCGTGGCTTGATCAATTTTGATAACAGTACCCAAGACTCGTGCAATTGAGCATATTGCATCCTTGCGGTAGAATTGTGTAGGGAGACTTGGCAGTGTTATCCAAAATGGATCAATATGTGACTCCATTCCGACCTTGAAGTCAGGGGATCATTTGAACACCCTCATCAAAAATCTCTTAAGAAATCATGAAACAGATCCCTCATAGGAGTAAGTGCTAGAAACTTGTTTATTCCCACACATCAAACGGAGCTGATAAGTTGGTTTTGAACCAATTTATAATCGACTTTTGTGCTTAAAACTTGTTGCTCTTCAAGGGATAAAGGTGTATTTTATACCTATTTCTCATGTTTTGCTAGGTTTCGATGAAAATATTACAAAATCCAAGAAACAAAGGATAAATGACCACAATCACAAGGTTGTGGCCCCAAAATTTACAAGCCGCAACCCCAGTATGGATCCCACACGATTATTTTTGCGGGAAATTGCAAAACCCTAAATGCACAAGGAAGTGTATGCTGACCATTTTGCCCTCACTTATTGGAAAATATCTCTTCGAAAGCTTTCGAAGAAAGGTACCATTCGAGACATATATCACTCGCTTGACATCTAATCACATCATCGATCATCTTTTGGAGCCAACATCTTGTGGGGAAAGCTTGAAGAGCTCGTAGAAGAGCACTTTCATCCGAAAGGAGTTTTCATTTCTTTGTGTTGCTCTTAGCATTATGGACTCAGTTTGTTTCTGTTTTTTTTAAGTCTGTGCCTTGAGCGTGGGCTAGAACATTATTCTAGGGCATGATATAGCCCTTGGTGAGCTTGGAATGATTCTTTTGAATGTTTACCTTTTTGAGAAGTTGTTGAAATTGTTTTGTTTTATCGTGCTTTCTTACTAACTCGCATGTGTCTGGTCAACATTTGCTAGTTCATTAAGAAGAGTTGGAGGTCGAGAGATAAAGATTACGTTAGACTTGGTAAAACTAACGTTACTTGCCATAACATGAAAATCTCTATGTGAGTAATGCTATAATGAGAGGGTTTCATAAATGTAATGCCTTTTGGTATGTTCAAGCCTGAGATCGAGAGATGAATGCTTACATATTGAGTGAGGATTGCTATTACTCGATAGTGATTAACAACTAAAATAGAAAATTTTGTAGACAATTAGATAAATGATTTAAAGGTTAAATTGAGAAAGAATTATCTAAGTGGCAAAGTCAATCGCCCTAAATAAATGATTTAAAGGTTAAATTGAGAAAAAAAATGATCCAAGTGGCAAAGTCAATCACCCTAAATCCTTTATCCAAGTCAAGTTATCATTTTCATTTTTCATTTGTCAAACTGAAAATACGAAAAACAGTTTTTTATTTATCTAGTTATGATTAAGTATGTTTATGTTACATTTCTAGATTAGCAACGCATCAATTGATCATTTGTCCAAATTGCGTAAAGCTCACAAATTTTGGTGCTTATCATCTACAATTATCGTGGTTTGATACTTGTTTTCATCACTTTATTACTTATCCGATTTTGTACACTTGCAAATACCTCAACTAGACCCCCATTGCATTAGGGAATGAACCACTAATCCCCAACTACGAATTCCCTTGCATCAAACGAATCCCAACATTTTGGCATGTTTAAAACACCACTTTGAAAGCTAGATTACCCATACACCTTCCCTTCATTAATTTCTCCGTGGAGTAGTTGTTTGCTTTGGTTAGATAGTTGTCGGCGTTTGATAAAATCAATAATGAACTCAAAATAAACCAATCTTTACATGATTTCATTTTACACCTTCATTAGATAGGCAATAGATTTTAGATAACTTAGTGAATTGCTCCGAGTCCATGAAAGATTCGACCCCTTCGTGGACTCACATGTTCTATAATGGTTCATACACTTGTGGGTATTACTACGATATGCTTAGAGTTATACACTTTGGGCCTAACACCAATCCCAACTTCTCTACAATATAGTTTAACACCAAAATAGGAACATAATAAAGACAAACTTTACTGGAAACCCATATAATAGATTTAGCTACTCATAATCATAGGTAAAGTAAAACTACAAGAGAATACAATACCCATAAGAATTAAATACAAGATAAATCAAAGAGGTTCACTTCCCTTTCAAGTGGGTCTACCATAAAAGTACTAAACAAGGCTCGAAATGCAATGGGTAGATTCCAATTTGAGGGAATTTCTGATGAAGATTCGCCGCTCATGTTTTTCTCTCCGTACGTGCAATTCTCTTGGACAGTAAAACCTTCTTCATCTTCCTCCATTCCCGTTGAAAAATGATACAGCGCACGAATTTAACGTGCACAAACGCACGAATTTTAGCCAAATGACCATTTTTCCCTCATGTTAAACACTGGTACGGAGTTCAACACGAGGGCAAAATGGTCATTTCACAGGGTTTCATGCATTCGTGAACGTTAAAATTTGTGTACTGTATCATTTCTCATTCCCGTTGGATCTACTCCTCGCCGACAAGAATCTACCCCTTGTTCGGTACAATCGCTCCCCGTGGTTGCCACACGCACCCGAGGAGGCTCGTTACTTACCTCCTTTTACCTTCTTTAATCTCCTTTTAGCTCCCCTACTAAAGATGACTAGGACGTCCCTCGAAATAAATGGCGCCAAATGGCGAATAGGAAGCAAGATCTGTAACTACCCTCACCAATCGAACTGCAACTGTGTCTTTTAGGCAAATCTACCCTGAAACTAGGCTTAATCTTGTTGCTATCTTGCTCAATGACTTGATACACACCACCATGACAACTGCGTTCAATCCTCATAGCAGCAACCTAGTATAGACGCTATGAGAGAGCTCCAAGCTATCAATATGTGGCAAATGGGCAGAGGAACCACACTTATTCAAAGGCACTGACAGAACAGAGGACAATATTTGATAGGCTTGGCCCAAGGGTTAAACAAAAGGTTGTCAAGTCACAAGAACAGTCCGGTCCTAGATGCTCCATATTCATCACCAACTTTTTCCAGGTTGTGAAGAGGCACAACTTTAGAAAATTTTCTCTCAACAAGGAAAATTTTCTCAAGCAGGTGTGCCTTTTGGTTTTGCTACTACTGACTTTGTGGGGCACAAATCGCTCCTGAGGAAGTTAAATAAAGCAAATCTAGCGCGCTACCCTCTAACTAGGCCTAAGGAGACAAAATAGAAGGTAGTGCAGAAAAGTAAACTTGTTTTCTTGTAAAAGCCAAATTTTGTGGGTTGTTAGGCCCTTGGAGCATCTACAAGCAAAGAACCTATACAAGACAACATAATACTCACATCGAAACCATCTGAGTGGCCAATATTGGGTTCTAAAGAGACAAAAATAGTTATTCCACATTCGGAATGGGACAAAATTGGTTAAACAGGGGATGCATTGGTGTCCTGAATAAACATTACCAAAAGCAGCAGGTGCATCTGGAGTTAGAGGCGGCAGGTTATCTTAACATTATCGTGAGCCCCATAAATCCCACACATATCCTCATCTGGGAAGACTCAAAAGTCGACCTGGATAATCTTATATGCAATGATAGTACCTGACTCCTAAACTAGCTAGATGATGTTTATTCATGGTCCCTGGAGGAAGAACATATAGAAGGACCCATCTTTATTCAAGTGTTTGGTCTACCCCTACATATTTGGACCAATCATATCATGGAGAAGATAGGGAACACAATTGGCACTTGTGTAAAGATCGATGAATGCAGTCTCACGCATCAATTCTTAGAAGCCATCCAATTGTTGATCCAACTGAAACAGAGGAAACCTTACCTAATTCAGTATCTCTCTCTCTTTTCTGGATAAAATTTATAGTTTAACTATTAAAAAATTATGGCCTAATCACTATTGCTTATCCTCTTCCACACAGGACTTTGCTTATTCTGAAAAAGGCTCATTTCAATCATGTTTTGGAGAAGGTGCTTCCTCCACTGGTTTGGACTCAATCTCAGCAACTGACTTCACACCTGAAGATCTTACAGACTTGAGAATTGTAAAAAGGGGTTTGGGAAGATGCAGATAAGGAAGCTGGCTTTATGTGCAAATGGAATCCTCAGCCTAAACCATGATGGCCCTCATCCAAATCCATCTCATCAAAGTCAAGAGAAGCCCCTTCTCCTGAAAAGAGCATTATTGTGTCAACCTACACGGATCAGGGAAATATGATGTACTTTGATCAACTAAGTCAGGAGAAATCAAAGGAGGTCCATAAGGATGTAGGTGACTGTATCTCTCCATCTTATTTTACATAGAATAATAAGGAGGCCTTTTCTATAACTTCACCAGTTGTTGGAACGCTCTCAAGGGAAGTCCCTTATCGAGCTCAGGATCAATAGCCCAAGATTACCACAACGGCATTACAAAATATTAGAGATGATCTGGTTTTAAGCCAAAATTGTTGTCCTGAGTGTATCCTAGACAAGGATATGCAAAAGAATCTCTCTTCTTTAGTCTCAAGATCAGAGGATCCTCTAGATACTGATATTGTACCAGAGACTCAGATTATCTTGGATGAGGCTCACACTATAGGAAACTCCGGTATCCCAGGCATGAAGCTAACTAGCAGTGAGGGGAAAATGCAGGCAATATTACACACAGACTCGGATTTGATCAAAAGCTTGGAATCAGCAAGAAAAGTTCTCCTATCTGAGGCTGATTTCCCTTAAGGGCACAACAGTGCATTTACAATCTTGTTCAAGCATAGGTGCTCACAAAGGACCAAAGACAAGAAATAAAACAAGAAAAGAAGCTCTGTTAAAGGCTCAAACAGACTGCTCAACTATTATCACTTGGTTAGATCAAATATTAACACATTCCTAAGCTCTATAGATAAGTCATTCACATACAAAACTATTTGAGAATCAACAAGGCAAGGAGGTAGAGTATATTATGGATATTGGTCATAAACTGGGCTAACTTTCAGTCCTAATGAGGTAGCCACTCGCCAACATTTAATACATCTGACTTCCATCACAGGATATCACATACTGCTAAAATACCTGGTAGTTAGAAGAAAGGGGGTGGGAAAGTTTTCCAATGAAACTCATCACCTACAATGTAAGGGGACTGGGCAGTCCAGGGAGAAAAAAAGAAGGTGAAAAAAGTATTTTTTGCAGAAAAAACAGATTTTGTTAGTCTACAAGAAACAAAATTGGACAACATTGAAAGAAGATTAGTATCTTTTCTATGGTATGATGAAGATTTCGATTGGATATATCAAGGAGCACACAGAAGCTCTGGAGGGCTATTATCTATATGGAATAAAAACAAATTCAAAAGACATCACATATGTTCAGAGGAAGTTGTGCTAGGGGTGACAGATTATTGGAACAATGATGATATTTACTCAAACATGTTAAATATCTACGGTCCTTCAGATTTGTCAATCACAATGGAAATCAATACAGGCACTACACTTTTCAAAGGAAGAACAAAAATGATGCCTAATGGGGGACTACAATGACATCTTACACCGTAGTGAGAGAAAATGAAGAGCAGATAGGACAAATGACCAAAAAATTGGGATTTTCAACACTTTTATTTCATCTCTCAGTCTGATTGATCTCGAAATGGAGAAAAGGCAGTTTACCTGGTATATAAAGTCCTTGAAAGCTATAAGCCGATTGGATAGATTTTTGGTGAACAACCTTTGGTTACAAAATGAAAGCAATTGGATACAAACAGGTTTGCAAAGAGATGATTCAGATCATTGTCCTGTTAATCTCTGCCACAATATAAAATATTGGATTCCTAAGCCATCGAAAGTTTTTGACTAGTGGATGGAAGAGAAGTCCTTCAAAGGTATGATTGAGCAGACCTAGAGTATTTTGGCTCTGGAGGGATTTGCTAGCTTTAGGATCAAAACAAAAATACAGGCACTTAGAAAGGGAATGAAAGACTGGAGAAATCAATAACCAAGAAACTTGGAAGCACAAAGGGTGAATTTATTGAACAAATAGAATCTAAAGAACAACAGGCATAATCAAGTGATCATGATGAGCATACTGGAGATGGATTAGCTCAGGAGGTTATTCTTTCTCTTAGGGCAAGCCTTGAAGACATCTCTAGGAAAATTGACAGCCTAGCTTATCAAAAATCAAGGTTCACTTGGCTGCAACAAGGGGATGTTAACAACACATATTTTCATCAATTCATTTAGAGAAATAGAAAAAGAAACAATATTCAGGGTATATGGCGGAATAATCTGTGGTATGAAGAGCCTGATCATATTAAGGAAATTTTTGTGCAGTATTATGAAGAAAGATACAAAGAAACACCCTGGCAGGCCAGACCACATCTTCATAATATGCAGTTTAAGACTCTTACATCAGCTGAGCAAAGATGTCTCACACAACCCTTCTCTGAAAAAGAAATCTTAGCATCTCATTGGGTGGAGGTTCTAAGAGTCCGGGTCCAGATGGTTTAAATTTTAAATTTATTTAACAATTTCTATACCTAATGAAAGCTGATATTTTTCTACTTTTAAGGGAATTCTACAGGAACTCTAAACTGGATAGAGGTTGCAATACTGCCTATATATCTCTACTTTCTAAAACTCATGCTCCTCTAAGATGTGAGGACTATAGGAAAATCACACTGATCAACTCCATGCCTAAAATTATTACAGAAGTTCTAGTGAACAGACTGGCATCCTGCATGGATGGTCTCATTTCTCAGAACCACATGGCATTTATTCCAAGAAGGAAGCTTCTAGATGTGATCTTGATTTCTAATAAAATAATTGATGAGGCAAAGAAGAAGAAATTGAAAACTCCAGTCCTGAAAGTAGATTTTGAGAAAGCTTTTGACAAAGTGAATTGGGATTACTTACAGGAACTTCAGGATCTTATGGGTTTCCCTAGAATATGTTCTAGCTGGATTAGAGAGCTTCTTGAACCAACAACCACTTCATTCCTCATCAATGGAAGTCCATCTAGAGAGTTCACCCCAAGAAGAGGTCTAAGACAGGGCAATCCACTATCCCCTTTCTTATATACCATTGTTGTTGAAGGCTTGTCATACATAATAACCAAAGTTGTTTCTTTAAATCTTATTGGTGGATTCCAGCTGGGGGAAAGGAGGCTGAAATTTCCCACTTATAATTTGCAGATGACACTCTCCTATTTGGGGAAGCATCTTGGAGCACTGTGCGAAATTTCAGAGCTATACTGTTGAACTTCGAAATGGCTTCTGGTCTGAAAATAAATTTCAGCAAGAGCCGTCTTACGGGCATTAATGTCCATGAAAGCACAATCAGAGAAATGGCCTCCTATCTTAGCCGCAGACAAGGCTCTCTACCTTTTAAATATCTTGGTTTTCCATTAGGAGTTAGTGGAAAGCAAATTTCAACATGGAAACCAATTCTGGACAAATACTTTGCAACTCTTGAGCTTGGGAACACAAATCTTTTTCAACTGGAGGAAAAATCACTCTGTTCAACTCAGTTTTGGCATCCTTACCCTCTCAACTAAATTTGATGCAACTTAATTTCTTCTGGAATAGCTCATCCGAGAAGAAAGGGATCTATTGGACTTCTTGGGAGAAAGTAAGTACTCCTCTTGAGCAGGGTGGGTTAGGCATTAAATGTCTAAAAACAGCAAACCTATCCATGCTAGGCAAATGGTGTACTAGGATCCTCCAAGGTGATGAGAGCCTTGCTTTGCAGGTGCTACAAGCTAAGTACGGGCCAATATTGTTAGGAGGCTTTTTCTGCTTTGACCACAGTTGAAAGTTCTCAGTCCTCACCATGGTGGAATATCATGCAGAAAATAGCAAGTTCAACTCAATTCCAACAGCCAACCAAGCTCAGGGTGGGCAATGGTAATAAAATTCATTTATGTTTGGATGAGTGAATCAATGAAAGACAATTGGTTGACTCTTTTAACAGACTATTCAGTCTTTCCAGCAACACATATTGCAAGGTGTCTGAGATGGGCTTTTGGAATGAAAATATCTGGCGCTGGAACATCACTTAGAGAAGAGAATTAAGGGATTTTGAGCTTGTTAGCACACGAGTAAATATTGCATCACTCTCGATCTCCGAAAGCTCTCAGGGATGGAGGCAGAGATGTGTACCAACTCAGAGTCGTATCTAACGAACATAGGTGAGCTGTGTACTATCCATAGGATGATAAGTTGACACTTATGAACCTTGCCAAGCAATAAAATAATAGATATGTACTATGACTTGATAAGATTACAGTAAAGACTCCTGCAGCCAGTACTCTACAGGTCATAGGTGAGCTGTGTACCATCCACAGGGTGATATTTTGACAGCGATTACCCTTGGCAAGCAATAAAATAATAGATACGGGTAACCTGCTTAGCAGTGGACTATAGATATCACTAATGTTTTTCCTTTAACCATGTGTGGCTAGTGGGTTGTGCTATCAAGAGCGGCTTGTGCTATTTGGTCGAAAACCAATTTTATGTAAATGTTTTTCTTTCAATGAAATTTTGGCTTACCTAAAAGAAAGGGATTTTGAGCTGGTGGACTTAGATTCATTAATGGCTTCTCTGCAGGGTACATCTATTGACAAAACACAACATGATCAATGCAGTTTAAATGAAAATTGCAATTGATTTTATATGGTTAATGAGGCTTATCTAGCCAAGAAGAGTATAAGACCTCCCAATTCAGAGGAAGAGATATCAAATCTCAACAACATTTGGAACAAGATAACTCCAAGAAAAGTAGAGATCTTTACTTAGAAACTCATCCAAGGAGCCCTGCCAGTACACGAGGAACTGAAGAAGAGAAACATAATAGATCAAAAAATGCACTTTTACTCTCCTCTATGTCATTCAGACTAGGAGCAAGAATCTATTATGCATCTATTTTCTAAGTGTGTGTTTATAAGACAGGTCTGGAGCTCTCTAAGTGCTTGGCTTATGTCATCTGCCCAAGTGTCCCTTCCCAGTACAGACCTATATGTAATTGTAGCAACCTTCACTACTTGTTTATTTATAACATATAAAATAGTAAAGCATAACATTGATGATATAGAGTATATCACAAAGAGTTGTGATGATGGGACCACTATAATTAAAGTTATCAATAATGAACATCCCAAACCATAGTATTAGTGAGATAAGGCATTATTAATACGGATAGGTTAGCATGTTATTAGTCAATTCCTTTTGAGGGAAAAAAGTTGATCTCATCAACTATTGTGTAGTGACACTTTAGCTAGAAATATGGATAATTGTAGATAACAAATACATCGGATTGACCCGCATAAAGATCACCATATTATTAATGGATAATACTCTAAAGAATAATGGGTGGAAGTGATCCTTAGACTTGATATCACCATATAGAGATATTGAGTATGGATGTCATTCTTTGATTCTATTCGGAATTACACCATAAATGGGTAACAATGGGTAGTCTTGGGAATGGTTTGAAGTACGGAAAGATTATGAGTGATCAATAAAG